>BJKM01000675.1:233184-253229 GCA_015082035.1 Chaenogobius annularis
ACCTTTTATAATATCATGGAATGCTCTTATGAGTGTATTTGTAACGAGGGTTACACAAACACATTCTGTCCATCTTAATTTATATGTTTTATCTCTTTGTTTTTTTGACCTTCAGTCACAACCTTCTGTAGTGCCCCCTGCAGGACGTCACATTCTTCTACTTTTATTCGAGAAAATGTATTTATTTTGACACAAAACTGAAATGAATTTGAAAACGGAGTTTGTCTTAATCTGACTTCTGTTTGTGTCCAAACATTTAGTGTTTGTGTTTCAGACTCACGTGACTCCTCCTCCTCAGACTGAAGCTCCTCCTCCTCTTCTTCCTCCCCAGACTGAAGCTCATCTTCCCTCTCTGCTCCTCCTTTCCTCTTCTTCCTCCTCCAGAAGCTCCTCCTCTTCATCCTCTCCTCTTCCTCCTCTACTCCTCCTCTTCTTCCTGTGCTCTTCCTCCTCCTGCAAAAGCTCCTCCGCCAGTAGCTCATCCTGCTCCTTTTCCTCCTCCTCTGCTCCTCTTCTCCTTCTCCTCTCCCATTCCATCTCCTCTCCTCCTCATCCTCCTGCAGAAGCTCCTCCTCCAGAAGCCCCTCCTCCTCCTCCTCTGCTCCTCTTCCTCCTGCAGAAGCTCCTCCCCATCTTCCTGTTGTGTTACTTTGGTCTCACCTGGACGTCTCACCTGGACAGAAGATCAGCCCCTGAAGACCGAAGCTAGAGTGAAGAGCAGATCCAGACCAGAGACACAAGAAAATAAGGTCTGAAGCAGACCTGAACCAGGACTAAACCAAGTCTGTACCAAAGCTGCAGGTGAGAGCTTTAGAGTCAACCGGTTTCTGTAGATGCAAGTACAAACAGTATGGAGTACTGGAGTATTTGTCCAGTAAAAGTACAAACAACAGTTCTGTGAGTATTTGTCCAGTAAGAGTTACAAACAACAGTTCTGTGAGTATTTGTCCAGTAAAAGTCGGAGTGTCGTCATGTGATTTTTACAGACTAGATTTCAAATTCTAATATTAAGTTGACTTGATGTTCCTGAGATGGACCTTGGTCTGGTCCTAGTTCAGACCTGGTTCGGACCTGGTTCGGACCTGGTTTGGACCTGGTTTGGACTTGGTTTAGAGTCAGTTTAACTTGTCTAAATGGAATAGATTTGATATTATAAAAATGCTGTTGATGATGAAAATAAGAACAAAAAAACAAACAGAAAAGTTTGGGTGAAATGAGTGGATTCGGGACTTTTAAATATATCATTCAAGTATTTGTCCATTTTTAAAGGACGAATTAAACATAACATAAGAAAATTAACACGAGTGAAAAACACGCACACATCCAAACAAATCACGTTTCTTTACAGTTACAAAGTCTGTGAAAACCGGATCTGACCTTGGTCCAGATCTTGGTCCAGATCTGGGTTAAGACCAGGTTTTGTTTTGACTTTGTGTTCAAACTCAGATTTCACGTTTGGTTTGTGTCGCTCAGAGACGCAGGAGACTCGCTTTTGTCACCAACGGCTTTTGTGTGTATGTGTGTGTATGTGTGCGTGTGTGGAATATGTGAGTGCTGTACTCTTAAGTAGTACAGCAGTAGTATTACAGTAGTTGTGCAGTAGTATTACATTAGTTGCGCAGTGGTATTACAGTAGTTTGTGCAGTAGTATTACAGTAGTTGTGCAGTAGTATTACATTAGTTGCGCAGTGGTATACAGTAGTTGCGCACAGTGGTAGTTACAGTAGTTGTGCAGTAGTATTACAGTAGTATTGCAGTAGTATTACATTAGTTTGTGCAGTAGTATTACAGTAGTTGTGCAGTAGTATTACAGTAGTATTACAGTAGTTGCAGTAGTATTACAGTAGTATTGCAGTAGTATTACATTAGTTGCGCAGTAGTATTACAGTAGTTGTGCAGTAGTATTACAGTAGTTGTGCAGTAGTATTAACAGTAGTATTTACAGTAGTTGTGCAGTAGTATTACAGTAGTATTTGCAGTAGTGTTACATTAGTTGTGCAGTAGTATTACAGTAGTTGTGCAGTAGTATTACAGTAGTATTGCAGTAGTATTACATTAGTTGTGCAGTAGTATTACAGTAGTTGTGCAGTAGTATTACAGTAGTATACAGTAGTTGCAGTAGTATTACAGTAGTATTGCAGTAGTATTACATTAGTTGTGCAGTAGTATTACAGTAGTTGTGCAGTAGTATTACAGTAGTTTGTGCAGTAATATTACAGTAGTTTTGCAGTAGTATTACAGTAGTTGTGCAGTAGTATTACATTAGTTACATTAGTTGTGCAGTAGTATTACAGTAGTTGTGCAGTAGTATTACAGTAGTATTGCAGTAGTATTACAGTAGCTGTGAAGTAGTATTGCAATAGTTGTGCAGTAGTTGTGCAGCAGCAGTATGAGCACCTCCCTGTGTGTGTTGTGTGTATACTTTGTGTGTTGTGCCCTGTGTTTTCAGTGTTGACAGAACAAACTGAGGAGTGTGGCTCTAAACACACACACACACACACACACACACACACACACATACACACCTCGTGACGACTCTTAAAGGACACATATTATCTCTCTTTAACCCTATTCTCCCTCCGAGTCACATTCAGCGTCCGAGCCTCAAAAACACTCTGTTCGGAATCTCCTCTGTAACTGACGTTTGCTCCATCACCAGGAAGTGAGAGAGACCAGGAAGTGAGACCAGGAAGTGAGTGAGAGAGAGCAGGAAAGTGAGACCAGGAAGTGAGAGAGAGCAGGAAGTGAGAGAGAGAAGGAGGTGAGAGAGACCAGGAAGTGAGACCAGGAAGGAGAGAGAGCAGGAAGTGAGACCAGGAAGTGAGACCAGGAAGTGAGAGAGAGCAGGAAGTGAGAGAGAGCAGGAAGTGAGAGAGACCAGAAAGTGAGCAGAGAGGAAGTGAGAGAGAGCAGGAAGTGAAGAGAGACCAGCAAGTGAGACCAGGAAGTGAGAGAGAGCAGGAAGTGAGACCAGAAGTGGAAGTGAGAGAGAGAGGAAGTGAAAGAGCAGGAAGTGAGAGAGACCAGGAAGTGAGACCAGGAAGTGAGAGAGACCAGGAAGTGAGAGAGACCAGGAAGTGAGACCAGGAAGTGAGACCAGGAAGTGAGAGAACCAGGAAGTGAGAGAAACCAGGAAGTGAAACCAACCAGGAAGTGAGACCAGGAAGCGAGACCAGGAAGTGAGAGAGACCAGGAAGTGAGCAAAGTTAAACTGTTTGTTTGTTGTAATTTGTATGTGAAAACCAAAGTAAAGTTACTCAAGAGAAAGATGTTGGTGTAATCCCTCATTCGTCCAGCAGTGTTCCATTGTAGAAAAAGATTCAGTTGTTTCATCTGGATTCTGTTTTAGAAAAAAACAATAAGTTTCGACTCTCATCCAAGAGTCATTCTCAATCAGTGAAACAAGTCTGAGAACTCTTGTTTATATCCTACTCTGTGAAAGGGCGGGGCCTCCTGCTAATGGCCCATTGAAACTTAACTGGGATGGGCCTATTGTTCTATTGTTCCCTGGCAGACAAAAGGGACAAAAGGGAAACAGAACCAAGAAGAAGGGGTGTCTCTGTCCCTTATGTCTCAGGACTGTCAGAAAAACTGCAACGAATTTTTAGACAAACACGAAGTCCCTGTTTATTTCAAACCAGGAACACGTTAAGACAAAAACTGGTTCACCCTAAGGACAAGATGCCAACACAAAAACAGAGCAATGTAGTGTATTCTATCCAATGCAGTGAAGAAAGCTGTAGAAGAGCGCCACATAGTGAGACTAAACAGCCACTTCACAAGAGGCTTTATCAGCACAGAAGACACTCGAGTTCAGGACCCCAGAGCGCTGTGCATCTTCATCTTAAAGCCACAAACCACTCTATTGAAGACAGTGAGATGGAGATTCTGAGCAGGAGAAAAGATGGTTTGAAAGAGGAGTTAAGGAGGCCATCTTTGTTAAAAAAGAGAAATCCTTCCTTAAATCGTAATGGAGGTTTAAGATTCAACCTTCCATTTGTTTATAATGGTCTGCTGAAACCATGGAGACGCCCGGGCATTCTGATGCTAAACAGGCTCTCAAGGTGAGGGAGCCAAAAGCCAGGGAACAATAGGCCCATCCCAGTTAAGTTTCAATGGGCCATTATCAGGAGGTCCCGCCCTGTGGGCAGGGCTTTCACAGAGTAGGATATAAACAGGAGTTCTCAGACTTGTTTCACTGATTGAGAAATGACTCTTGGATGAGAGTCGAAACGTATTGTTTTTTCTAAAACAAAGTCCAGATGAAACAACTGAATCTTTCCTACAATTACTCAAGAGAAAGCTTTAAGGCCAATAAAAATACAAACTAGGAACTTTGCGACGACGACCACTGAGTGTGGCTGCAGAATGATTGATCCAATATTTTGTGAAAAAGTCTATAAAGTATCTGAATTCTTTTTTTTATTTTTATGGAAAATTACTGATTTAAAAAAAAAGAACAATGTTTCAGACACTTTGTAGACTTTTCACAAAATATTGGATCAAACATTTATCGTGAAAAATCCCAAATTGTGGGTGTTCTCTCTCTAAAGGCCCATTCACACCGCGGCGTCGAAGCGTCCAGTTTACATTCAAAGTCTATGTGGACGCGAGTCCAGGCTGCATTTTGAGCTGCGGGCGGCGCCACCGGGGCATTTGAGCGTCGGATCTACGCCTTCACGTGCACATGTGCGCTGGACGCCTCAGACACGCGTCTGCTGGGGAGTTTATTTTTTGGGCGTCTGCCTTCAAATGTACAGGCGTCCAACTCGGGCGTCCGACATGGTGTGAACGCCGCCAAACTGTGGCCCTGAAGTTACGTAGTCGACTCTGACGCTTAAATCCGGTCGTGCAAAAACATTCTGAAGACATTTTCGACACAAAAGCAAAGACAACAAATAAGGAGCCCCCAAAATAAGGGTTTGTGGGTCAGGGCTGTAACGAGGCAGGACCTGTGGTCGGTCAAGTCCCTCTGTGATGTCATCAATGTGCGACGTGCCATTGAAAACACAAAGATGGAACAAAATAAAGGTGTTATTATTAGTCAAATCATGACTGTGATGTATGAGGATTGTGTTTACAGTAATAATAAAGGGAAAAGAAAAGTGGCAGAGTTCCTTTAAAGAGCAGATCGTTTCTCTCTCCCCCCTCTCCCCCTCTCTCTCTCCTTCTCTGCCCTTGTGCCTTTGAGCCTCGGGGCCTGACCTGCTGCTTTGGTCAAACGCAGAAAAACACGGATGAAACACAGGGAACAAGCAGCAATTAAGAGCTAAGTTGCAGCGTAATGGAGCGGAACGAAGGAGAAGGACGAGTGAAGGAGGAAAAGGACGAGAGAAGTGGGAGAGCGGACGCCAAGGAAACGAGCGCTACAGGAGGCAAGGGCAAAAACGGGCAAAGGAACATCCTCTGAAAGTGTCATTCTGTGATTGGATGAAGAGAGTTAAGGGAAACAAGAACAAGGAAACAAGGACAGAGGAAACAAGGACAGAGGAAACAAGGACGGAGGACAAGCACAGAGGAAACAAGGACAGAGAAACAAGACGGACAAGGACAAAAAGAACAAGCACAGAGGAACAGACGGAACACAGAGGAAACAAGCACAGAGGAAAACAAGGGGAAACAAGGAGGAAACAAGGACGGAGGAACAAGCACAGAGGGAAACAAGGACAGAGGAAACAAGGACGGAGGAAACAAGGACAGAGGAAACAAGCACAACAGAGGAAACAAGGACCGGAGGAAACAAGGACAGAGGGAACAAGCACAGAGGAAACAAGGACAGAGGAAATAAGGACAGAGGAAACAAGGACGGAGGAAACAAGGACAGAGGGAACAAGCACAGAGGAAACAAGGACAGAGGAAATAAGGACAAGGAAACAAGGACAAGGAAACAAGCACAGAGGAAACAAGGACGGAGGAAACAAGGACAGAGGAACAAGCACAGAGGAAAACAAGGACGGAGGAAACAAGGAAACAAGGACGGAGGGAACAAGGACAGAGGAAACAAGCACAGAGGAAAACAAGGACGGAGGAAACAAGGACAGAGGAAACAAGGATGAGGAAACAAGGACAGAGGAAATAAGCACAGAGGAAACAAGCAGAGGAAACAAGACGGAGGAAAACAAGCACAGAGGAAAACAAGCAAATGGGAAACAAGGACAGAGGAAACAAGCACGGAGGAAACAAGCAGAGAGGAAACAAGGACCAAGGAGGAAACAAGCACAGAGGAAACAAGGACAGAGGAAACAAGACAGGAAACAAGCACAAGGAAAAACACAGAGGAAACAAGGACGAGGGAAAAAGGACGGAGGAAACAAGCAAAGAGGAAACAAGGACGGAGGTAACAAGCACAGAGGAAACAAGCACAAGAGAAAACAAGGACACAGGAAACAAGCACAGAGGAAACAAGGACAGAGGAAAAAAGCAAAGAAGAAACAAGGACAGAGGAAACAAGGACAGAGGAAAGAAGGACCTAGGAAAGAAGGACAGAGGAAACAAGCACAGAGAAACAAGAGGGAAACAAGCACAGAGGAAACAAGGAAACAAGGACAGAAGAAACAAGCAAAGAGGGAACAAGGACAAGGAGGGAACAAGGACGGAGGGAACAAGGACAAAGGAAACAAGGACAGAGGAAACAAGGACGGAGGGAACAAGGACAAAGGAAACAAGTACAGAAGAAACAAGCAAAGAGGAAACCAGGACAGAGGAAACAAGCAAAGAGGGAACACGGACAAAGGAAACAAGGACAGAGGAAACAAGGAAACAAAGGAAACAAGCACAGAGGAAAGAAGGACATAGGAAAGAAGGACAGAGGAAACAAGGACAGAGGAAATAAGCACAGAGGAAACAAGGACAGAGGAAACAAGGACGGAGGGAACAAGCAAAGAGGAAAACAAGGACCAAGGAAACAAGCAAAGAGGAAACAAGGACAGAGGAAACAAGCAAAGAGGAAACAAGGACGGAGGGAACAAGCACAGAGGGAACAAGGACAAAGGAAACAAGGACAGAGGAAACTAGGACAGAGGAAAACAAGCAAATAGGAAACAAGCACAGAGGAAACAAGCACAGAGGAAACGAGGATGTATAAATGAGCTCGGAGGAAAGAGTCTCAGTGTGTCAGACTTAGAGAACAAGGAAAGATAAAGAGAGTAAGACCAGACTTGCGGCCGCTGTTCTCCCCGACAAACGCAGCCCTGGGGCCGGCGTTCTCCCGACAAACAGCCCTGGGGCCGGCATTCTCCCGACAAACGCAGCCCTGGGGCCGGCGTTCTCCCGACAAACAGCCCTGGGGCCGGCGTTCTCCCGACAAACAGCCCTGGGGCCGGCGTTCTCCCGACAAACGACAGCCCTGGGGCCGGCGTTCTCCCGACAAACAAGCCCTGGGGCCGGCGTTCTCCCGACAAACAGCCCTGGGGCCGGCATTCTCCCGACAAACAGCCCTGGGGCCGGCGTTCTCCCGACAAACAGCCCTGGGGCCGGCATTCTCCCGACAAACGCAGCCCTGGGGCCGGCGTTTCTCCCGACAAACAGCCCTGGGCCGCGTTCTCCCGACAAAGCCCTGGGGCCGGCATTCTCCCGACAAACGCAGCCCTGGGGCCGGCGTTCTCCCGACAAACGCAGCCCTGGGGCAATCTCCCGGCGTTACTCTCTCTCTGTAGAGGTCACTTTGTCTGAGGTCACTTTATCTGCGGCACTTTGTCTGTCACTTTATCTGGTCATTTATCTGCGGTCACTTTGTCTGAGGTCACTTTATCTGCGGTCCTTTATCTGCGGGCACTTTGTCTGAGGTCACTTTATCTGCGGTCACTTTATCTGCGTCACTTTGTCTGAGGTCACTTTATCTGCGTCACTTTGTCCAGGTCACTTTAAACACAGACTCATGAGGGTCAGACCAAACCAAACATGAGTAAAAAGGTCACATTTAAGCACTTTCATGTGTTTGAGCTTTTTGTCCAAAGACACGACAGAATGAGATGAGCCTGTGGTCAGTGGGTCTGCCCGCTCGCTGCAGATCCACCCGGAGCCTGCGGTAAGTGGATCTGACCGCTCGCTGCAGATCCACCCGGAGCTTGCGGGTCAGGTCTGACCGCTCGCTGCAGATCCAACCGGAGCCTGCGGTCAGTGGGTCTGCCCGCTCGTGCAGATCCACCCGGAGCCTGCGGTCAGTGGGTCTGACCGCCTCGCTGCAGATCCACCTGGAGCTTGCGGTCAGTGGGTCTGCCCGCTCGCTGCAGATCCAACCGGAGCCTGCGGTCAGTGGGTCTGACCGCTCGCTGCAGATCCACCCGGAGCCTGTGGTCAGTGGCGTCTGACCGCTCGCTGCAGATCCACCCGGAGCCTGCGGTAAGTGGGTCTGACCGCTCGCTGCAGATCCACCCGGAGCTTGCGGTCAGTGGGTCTGGTCCCCGCTCGCTGCAGATCCAACCGGAGCCTGCGGTCAGTGGGTCTGACCGCTCGCTGCAGATAAACCTGGAGCTTGCGGTCAGTGGGTCTGCCCGCTCGCTGCAGATCCAACCGGAGCCTGCGGTCAGTGGGTCTGACCGCCTCGCTGCCAGATCCACCCGGAGCCTGTGGGTCAGTGGGTCTGACCGCTCGCTGCAGATCCAACCCGGAGCCTGCGGTAAGTGATCTGACCTCGCCTGCAGATCCAACCGGAGCCTGCGGTCAGTGGGTCTGACCGCTCGCTGCAGATCCACCCGGAGCCTGTGGTCAGTGGGTCTGACCGCTCGCGTGCAGATCCACCTGGAGCTTGCGGTCAGTGGGTCTGCCCGCTCGCTGCAGATCCAACCGGAGCCTGCGGTCAGTGGGTCTTGCAGATCCACCCGGAGCCTGCGGTCAGTGGGTCTGACCGCTCGCTGCAGATCCAACCGGAGCCTGCGGTCAGTGGGTCTGACCTCACTGCAATACCGGAGCCTCGGAACACTAATTTTTTGTCTTTGCCGAAAGTTTCTTTCAGATTTGACTAAACATTTTGCCTTTGTCCCGAGTTTGACAGTTTAAAGTTTATGACGTCACTTCCGGGTTGGACATGAACAGCTGTTGCCTAGCAACCATATTTATAAATGTATTATTACACAGCAGTTAAAGTTAGCTGATACTACTGTCAGTTTAGTGTAAACGCTCCTCACGTGACTCTTTCTGCGACACACGTCGCACATTGATGACATCACAGAGGGATTCTGTTTCAGTCATTTTAAACTTTGACCTTTCAACATGTCTTTGCAAACTGCAACTTAAGAGTTATAAAACTACGCCACACATTTAACACCGGTGCCCTCCCACCAGACTAAGCCAGATTCATACAAGCAGAAGCTTCAGATGGCCTTTAAGTTTATCATATAAACCCAGGCCAGAGCTCAGGCTCAAAGCTCCACTGCGGAACATTTCATCACATTACAACTGTTTTGCAAAGACAGAATTCAGAGGATGTGGTTTTTGTTTTCCCCAAACTGAATTTTGTGTCCGTCATTTTTCTCCACAAAGAAATGATTTTTATTCCTGACGTCAGATTCTTCTGAAAATCATAATGACTTATTATGGACCAGAACGAGCCAAAACCACAAAGACAAGCCCAGAACCAGGTCTGAACCAGGTCTGAACCGGGTCTGAACCAGGACAGAACCAGGTCTGATGAACCAGGTCTAAACCAGGTATGAAATAGGACTGAACCAGGACTGAACCAGGACTGAACCGGGTCTGAACCGGGTCCGAACCGGGTCTGAACTGTGTCTGAACCGGGTTTGAACCAGGACTGAACCAGGACTGACAAAGGTCTGAGTAACCAGGTCTAAACAAGGTATAAACCAGGACTGAATGAGGACTGAACGAAGACTGAACCGGGTCTAAACCGGGTCTGAACGAAGACTGAACCGGGTCTGAAACGGGACTGAACGGGGTCTGAACCGGGACTGAACCAGGTCTGAACCGGGTCTGAACCGGGTTTGAACCAGAACCGAACCAGGTCTGATGAACCAGGTCTAAACCAGGTACAAACCAGGACTGAACCAGGACTAAACTGGGTCTGAACCGGGTCCGAACCGGGACTGAACCAGGTCTGAACCAGGTCACACTCTGGGCGTTTCCTGGTTTGACCGTAAACCTCTTCAGTTCGGACCAAACCCAAACGATCGGAAAGACGACGATTCTAAATTACAGTGAATTCCTGTTTTTTGTGGTCGGTTCAGTTTCACGGGAAAAACTGACCGATCGGTTCCTCTTTTTTAAGATTCAAACTCTTCTTTTGGTTTTGGCCCCGAGTTTAGTTCTTTAGTCCTCGAGTTTAGTTTGTATGTCCCAGAGTTTAGTTCTTTTGGCCCTGAGTTTAGTTCTTATGTCCCTGAGTTTAGTGCTTTTTGCCCTGAGTTTAGTTCTTATGTCCCTGAGTTTAGTTCTTATGTCCCTGAGTTTAGTGCTTTTTGCCCTGAGTTTAGTTCTTTTGCCCTGTGTTTAGTTCTTTTGTCCCTGTGTTTAGTTCTTCTGGCCCTGAGTTAGTTCTTCTAGTTCTTATGTCCCTGAGTTTAGTTCTTTTGGCCCTATGTTTAGTTATTTTGTCCCTGACTTTAGTTCTTATGTCCCTGTTTAGTTTAGTTCTTATGTCCCTGTGTTTAGTTCTTCTGGCCCTGAGTTTAGTTCTTCTGGCCATGTGTTTAGTTCTTATGTCCCTGAGTTTAGTTCATCTGGCCCTGTGTTTAGTTCTTATGTCCCTGAGTTTAGTTCTTCTGGCCCTGTGTTTAGTTCCTCTGGCCCTGAGTTTAGTTTGTGTGTCCCAGAGTTTAGTTCTTTTGGCCCTGTGTTTAGTTCTTTTTGCCCTGTGTTTAGTTATTTTGTCCCTGAGTTTAGTTCTTATGTCCCTGAGTTTAGTTCTTATGCCCCTGAGTCTTGATGGAAAGTTACACCTTGAGCCTCAAAAACCAGTGAACATGAGCGAACCACAAGGGTTTTAGAACTCAAAACTCTTCATAAGTCAATGGGAACCCGGCTGGAAATGTTCAACGTACAAATGGTAAACTTGGAGAACAGAATGTCAGGAAAAGTAAAGGACTAGGCGTGTTGGAGATAAGACTTTTCCTTTATTATAGCTCCGCCCGAAATCCTACAGGAAGTTGGCCATTTTGGGCAGTTCCTCAGGTTCTCATCTCTCCTCAGGTTGCTCAGGTTCTCATCTCTCCTCAGGTTCCTCATGTTCTTGCCTCTCCTCAGGTTCCTCAGGTTCTCATCTCTCCTCAGGTTCCACATGTTCTTGCCTCTCCTCAGGTTCCTCAGGTTCTCATCTCTCCTCAGGTTCCTCATGTTCTTGCCTCTCCTCAGGTTCCTCAGGTTCTCATCTCTCCTCAGGTTCCACATGTTCTTTCCTCTCCTCAGGTTCCTCAGGTTCTCATCTCTCCTCAGGTTCCTCATGTTCTTGCCTCTCCTCAGGTTCCTCAGGTTTCTCATCTCTCCTCAGGTTCCTCATGTTCTTTCCTCTCCTCAGGTTCCTCCAGGATGCCGACTCAGTACTCCTCCGTGGGGTCCTCAGACGGTACGTCACAGGCCACACGACAGCGTTTTGTGCGTAAAGACGGCTCCGGGGATGTAGTTTTCCGGCACGTTCCGGCGGAGTGGCTGCTGCTGCTGTCACCGACATCTTCACGACGCTGGTGGAGATCCGCTGGAGGGTCATGTTCCTGGTCTTCGCACTCTCGTACATCTTGTCCTGGATGTTCTTCGGGCTGCTCTTCTGGGTAATCGCCATCGCTCACGGAGACGTTCAGAATCCAAACTCTGAACCATGCGTTTACGAAGTCCGGAGCTTCACCGCCGCGTTCCTCTTCTCTCTGGAGACGCAGACCACCATCGGGTAAGAGCCGAGGTCCTTTATGGTTTAGATCAGGGTTTCCCAATGAGATTATCTCTAGATGACATTGTATTTTATGTATTCTAAATTGAAAAATGTAGAATAATCAAATAAACTAGTCAAATGTACTTGAGTTTTCACATTTTCTTCTTTCTGTTATTATTAGCGTCACTTTCATTTTGCGAGAAGAAAAGTAGCATTTGTATCATGTCAAATATCTTGCTTTAAGGAGCTTTTAACCATGTGGTCTGTGTGCACAGTGGCGCCCCCTGGCTGCTGTTCAATAGAACACCCTCACAGCAGCTCAGGGTTTATAACTCAGAGATATAAAAGCTCTGAGGAGGAAATGTGACTGTTCGAGTGAGCGGAAGTCACCAGGGGGCGCTGTTGTGCACAGAGACTATTGTTTTCCTTCTCATTGACCCACTGAAGTTGTATTTAGAGAGTTGATTAGAAGTGATCGGGAAAAGGTGAAACTTCAGGATGAACGCTTGAAGCCGATTGGTCAAAGCAGCTTTAGTTAAATCTGTACATTTTAAAAATGAAATCATCTGTATTTCCGCTATAATAGACTGAAATTCACCCGTTGGCGTGTTTGTTTTCATTTGTTTGGGCGTTCACCTTTAACTCCGCCAAAACCACAATGCTGCTCTGTGATTGGTCCAGTCTCTGCCGCACTGGCGGTTCAGACCAATCAAAATCGCCACTAGCCCCACACATGCCTTCTACCCCCAGGCACCCCCTGGATATGCCGCCCAGACCTGCCCCTAGACACGCCCCCTACCCCAGAAACGCCCCCACCCGGTACGCCCTCCAGACACACCCCCTGCCCCCCGACCGACATTCCTCCTACCCCAGACACCCTAAACACGCCCACCTCCTCAGTTTAGAAGACGACACTGCAGTTTCCAGCAGAGCGACACCTACTGGTCACAGATTTCCTTTACAGTCTTGTATTTTCACAATAAAAGCACTGTTGTTGTTGTACTTTCTTCTCACCCTTAAACATTGAACGTTAAATCCTCCTCAGCTACGGTTTTCCGCGGGATGTCGGAGAACTGCATGTCCGCGATCGTCGTGGTTACGATCCAGGACGTGATGAGCTGCTTCATCGACACCTTCGTCATCGGCATCGTGGTTGCGAAGATGGCGTCGGCGCGGAAACGAGCTCAGACAGTTGGCTTCAGCCACTGCGCCGTCATAAACCTGCGGAACGGCGCCCTCTGCCTGTCGTGGCGCGTGGGAGACTTCCGGCGCCATCACCTGGTGGAGGGCACGGTGCGCGCTCAGATCGTCCGCTCCACCGTGCACTCCACCGGGAAGGTCGACGTCACGTACCGGGATCTGGTTCTGCAGCAGAACACCGTGATCTTAGCCACGCCCACCACCATCACGCACCGCATCGACGCCGCCAGCCCGCTCTACGCCGTGAGCCTGGTGGACCTGCGGCGCGAGGACTTTGAGCTGGTGGTGTCCTTCACGTACACGGACGACACGACCGGGATCCTGCACCAGACGCGCTCCTCGTACACGCCCAACGACATCCACTGGGGGGAGCTGTTCCAGGAGATGATCCAAGTGACCAGGAGGGCCTACAGGGTGGACTACAGCCTGTTCCACCACACCGCCAGGGTAGGACCGGGACCAGGACCGGGACCAGGACCGGGACTCGGACTAGCACAAGGACAAGGGCAAGGACCAGAACCAGGACCGGGACTTTGACTTGGACTAGGACTACAACGGGGACCAGGACTGGGACAAAGACTAGAACCAGGACCAGGACCGGAACCAGGATGAGAACTGGGACCAGGACTAGGACTAGAACTAGAACCAGGAACGGGACAAGAACCGAGACTAGGACTAGGAGACGCCGCGAGAGGTCAGGACAAGCAGGTCTAAATCAGGACTAAACCAGGACTAAACCAGGTCTAAACCAGGTCTAAACCAGGTCTAAACCAGGTCCAAACCAGATCTAAACCGGGTCCAAACCAGGGCTAAACCAGATCTAAACCAGGACTAAACCTGGTCTAAACCAGGTCTAAATCAGACGGAACCCGGTCTAGTTTCCTTGTTCTTCCAGGTGTTGGTGCCGATCATCAGCGCGGCGCAGTACGAGCAGAAGAAACAGCTGCGATTAGCCAACTCACCGCGACACTCGCCCAGACACTTGCCCAGACTCTCGCCCAGACTGTCCCCGAGACTGAGGCAAAAAGTGGGTTCGGACCAGGACCTGAACCAGAACCGGACCAGCGAGAACCTCCTGAAGCCGCCGAGCGTTAACGTGGAGCTGGTGACGGAGAAAAGTCCAGACGCGACGCCCGGAGCCACAAGTGAAGACGACGTCAAGACACCGGCAATGTGAAAGGACCGAGGGAGAGAGGGTGGGGCAGGGGCGGGGCATCAGGCAGGGGGCCCCAATGGTATCAAGCCACAATACTTGATACTCAAATATCAAGTATTGCAATATCGAGTCGATGCCATGTGTTTGTATTAGAAGGATTAAAAGTTCTATCAAAACTTTTACTTTGCTGTCAAATGTAAGTAAAAACAACACGTTCAGATAAACTACGTACAAACGACGTCTTTAAAAACGTATTCAAAATGTCATGAAAAATAAGTATTGATGTTTTTGCTCGAGACTGGATCAGTTTGAAGTGTTTAAAGGTCCCGTAAAAACTTCATTTCAAACAGAGCAGCCGCATTCATGATTCAGTCATTGTCATGAGTTTACTGTAAAGCTAACACCAGAACCAGAACCAGAACCAGAATCAGAACCAGAATCAGAATCAGAAGGTTTATTGCCATTGTCAATGAACAAAATTCACAAACAAAGGAACTTATCTCGGCCTTAAGGTGCAACATAAAACACTGAGCAATAATAAAACAACATATATTCAATCCAAAGGGCATGCATTAAGAAACAATTTAAAATTACTATACAATGAAAAAATAAAAATAGGCATTACTATGTACACAAGAGTAACAGTTAGATTTACAGTTGCAGTGCAGAAAGTGACAGTGCAGTGAGTGATGAAGAGTTGCAGTTAAAGTGGGAGGAGTTTAGAAGTGTTCATGAGTCCAACGGCAGAGGGAAAGGAACTGTTCTTGTGGCGGGAGGTTCTGGTCCGGATGGACCGTAGCCTCCTGCCTGAGGGGAGTGGTTCAAATAGACCATGTCCAGGGTGAGAAGGGTCGGCTGTGATCCGACCTGCTCGTCCAGAGCCCTGGAGACGTACAGGTCCTGCAGGATGGAAGTCTGCAGCCGATCACCTTCTCAGCAGAAACGCACAATGCGCTGTAGTCTCTGTTTGTCCCTGTGGCTTGCAGCAGAGGGCGCTGTAGTCTCTGTTTGTCCCTGGCTGTGGCTCCAGCGTACCACACGGTGATGGAGGAGGTGAGGATGGACTCAATGATGGCCGTGTAAAACTGCACCATCATCTGCACTGGCAGCTTGGCTTTCCTCAGCTGCCGCAGAAAGTACATCCTCTGCTGGGTCCTTCTTGATGAGGGAGCTGATGGAGGGCTCCCACTTGAGGTCCTGGGTGATGGTGGTGCTGAGGAAGCGGAAGGAGTCCACGGTGGTGATGGGGGAGTCTGTCATGACGAGGGGGGGCTGGGGGGCTGTGACTTTCCTGAAGTCCACGATCTTCTGGGCGTTGAACTCCAGTTTGTTACCGCTGCACCAGGACACCAGCCGGACCACCTAACCTAAACCATGCTAACAGGGCACTTCCTGCTTCAGAATCAAACAGATTTACTTCATCTCAAGAAACAAGAGTTCTTGTTGTGATGGGAAACATTGTGTCCAGTTTTTGAGAGGAAACGTGTGATTTTGTGTCGTTTAAACTTGGATTCAGTTTAAAGTGCAGAACATCAAAACATTCAAGTTTGTGGAAGTTCTGAGCTTGCTGCCGTTTGTGTTTGTCCCCGAGGGTCCTGTTTTCACCGAACTGAACGTAAATGAACCGGAAACAAACGACAGACGTTTAAATAAAACACATCTAAAAATAAAAACCAACACAAACAAAGCAGGATCCATTTAAGAACCAGGTCTGAACCAGGTCTGAACCAGGTCTGAACCAGGTCTGAACCAGGTCTGAACCAGGTCTCTCTCTTTCTCTTTCGCTTTCTCTCTCTCTGTCTCGCCCTCGTTCTCTCTCTCTTTCTCTCTCTCTCGCTCTCTCACTCTCGCTTTCCTCTCTCGTTCTCTCTCTTTCCATTACTCTCTCTCTCTTACTCTCTTTCTTTCTCTCTCTCTGTCTCTCTCTCCCTTACTCTATCCCTTCTCTCCCTCGTTCTCTCTCTCTCTTTCTCTCGTTCTCTCTCTCTTGTTCTTTATCTCCCTGTCTCTCTCTCGTTCTCTCTCTCTATCTCTCTCTTTTTTTCTTTCACTCTCTCTCCCTCTCTTACTCTCTCTCTGTCTATCTCTCGTTCTCTCTCCCTCTCTCTCTCGTTCTCTATCCCTCTCGTTCTCTCTCTCTCTTTCTCTCCCTCGTTCTTTTCTCTCTCGTTCTCTCTTTTTCTCTCTCTCTGTCTATCTCTCTCCCTTACTCTCTCTTTCTTTCTCTCATTCTCTCTCTCTCTTTCTCTTACTCTCTTTCTCTGTCTCTCCCTCGTTTTTCTCTCTCGTCCGCTCACTCTCTTCTCTCTTACTCTCTCTGTCTCTCTCGTTCTCTCTCTTACTCTCTCGTTCTCGTTCTCTCTCTCCCCTCTCTCTCTTTCCCTCGTTTTCTTTCTCTCTTACTCTCTCTCTCTTGTTCTCTCGTTCTCTCTCTCTCTTACTCTCGTTTTCTCTCTCTCTCTCTATCACACTCTCTCTCTCTCCCTCTCTCTTTCTCTCTCTCCCTCTCTTACTCTCTCTCTTCCGTTCTCTCTCTTACTCTCTCTGTCTCCCTCTCTCTTTCTCTTGTTCTCTCTCTCTCTCGCTTTCTCTCTCTCTCGTTCTCTCTGTTTCTCTCTCTCGTTCTCTCCCCTCTCTTTTTCTCTTTCTCTCTCTCCCTCTCTTACTCTCTCTCTGTCTCTCTCGTTCTCTCTCTCTCTCTTACTCTCTCTCGCTCACTCTCGCTTTCTCTCTCTCTCCATTACTCTCTCTCTGAAGTGACTGGATCTGTCGAGAACTTCAGGTTTTTATCGCTCTGCGCTGAGAGCCTGGAGCTCGGTGCTTGAATGCTCCAGGAGGGAGCCATATGGTCATGCTGGCCAGGAACCCCTGTTTTATAACACCATGGTAACGAGCAGCCTGTTGGACTCCGTGCAGGTGAGACAGGCGTTCGTGGCAGCAGGACTGACCAAGCTGGTTGACTTAAGAACTGAGCGAGGGTGGAAGAGTGCGGCTCAGCTGAGTCAGGAAACTGGGTGAGGTCTGAGCGTGTGCTGCAGAGACTGTTGCAGGAGGTGCAGTGTGGACTCCCAGTGCGGTTCAGGGTAGAACTGGGCCTTTGTGGACTCCTCCCTTTAAACCGGCTGGAGTCCTTCCCCCCTCTGTCTGTGAGGGCGGCTGGAGGGGCACAAGACGACATCGGAGGCCTTCTTTTTTTTGACACCCCTTGTCCTCCCAGGAATGTCCACAGTGGGAAGGAAGGACTTGTACCGCATCTCCACCAAAGTCCTCCACAGAGTCGCCCTGGCCGGTGTACCTGAGTCCAGGTGGTCGAGGGTGTTGGCCCCAGGCTCTTCTCCGCGGGGCAGCTGGAGGTCCCTGTACCGCCCCCCCATAGAGAAACGCTGTGCGGATCTCCAGTGGAGGGTGGTGCATGGGGCCGTGGCCACCAACAGACATGTGGCACGCTTTGACCCAAGATGGGACCAGCCGCTGTGTCTCCTGTCATCAGGAGGAGACACTGGAACATCTGTGGTGGTCCTGCCCACGGCTCGTTCCCCTTTTTGCACTCCTGCGATTCTGGCTCCAGAGACTGGGCCAAACCCCATCCAGGGAGATGTTTGTGTTTGGACCCAGGGACTCTCCAGCACAGCGTCCAACTGCAGTTTTAACACACTTTTTATTGGGTCAGGCCAAAATGAGCATCTGGCTCACTCGGAGGAACCAGGCAGCCGGGTCGGGCTGTTCGGACCCTGTGGAACTTTTAAAGAAACTGGTCACAGCACGACTCAGACTTGAGCATGTGTACAGCACACTGGTGGGGGCGCTAGAGGAGTTTGAGTGTGTGGACAGTGAGGGGGGCGCTGTGTGCAGTGAGGGAGGGGCTGGTGCAGTGAGGGAGGGCTGTGTGCAGTGAGGGAGGGGCTGTGTGCAGTGAGGGAGGGGTGGTTGCAGTGTTTTTACTTTTGTAGAGCTGGAAACAGGACTGAAGATGTTTCACTGATTGTTGTGTGGTTTTAAAAAAGGAACTGTTAATAAATGTGAGTGTAAAAGTCAAAAAAGTCTCTCCCTTACTCTCTCTTTCTTTCTCTCGTTCTCTCTCTCTTTCTCTTACTCTCTTTTTCTGTCTCTCCCTCGTTTTCTCTCTCTTTCTCTCACTCTCGTTCTCTCTTCTCTCTTACTCTCTCATTCTCTCTCTCTTACTCTCTCGTTCTCTCTCTCCCCTCCCTTACTATCTCTTTCTCTCTCTCTCTCTTACTCTCTCTCCCTCTCTCTCCTTCCCACGTTTTCTTTCTCTCTTACCTCTCTCTCTCTCGTTCTCTCTCTTGTTCTCTCTCTCTCTCTCACACGCTCTCTCTCTCCCTCACACTCTCTCTCTCTCTTGTTCTCTCTCTCTCTTTCTCTCTCTCGTTCTCTCTCCCTCTCGTTCTCTCTCTCTCTTTCTCTCTCTCTCTTACGCTCTCTCTTTTTCTCGTTCTCTCTTTCTCTCTCTCTCCCTCTTTCTTGTTCTCTCTCTCACTCTTTCTCTCGTTCTCGTTCTCTCGACACGTTTTTAAACGACACTTTAATGAATTTTCCACAGAACTTTCCAGAACAGGTCCGTGTTTGAAACTGAAGAACAAAATGTTAAACTGTGAAAGTTTTATTTCAGTTTTAAGTTTCAAGTCATTAAGAGTTTTTGTTTTGAAAAAGGTTCTTTCGAGCACTCTCCTCCTCCAGAACGTGGAGAAGAAATACACTTTCTTTTCCAAACTTTAGATAAAGATTGAGTTGTTTCATCTGGACACTGTTTTAGTACTCATCAGTGATGAGGCGCTGCTGCAACTAATGATAGGATTATCCTTGTGGTAACAAAGAAGATTAGTGTCAGGTGAAACTCAGTGTAAACAAAAACGGCTAATATCAGGCGGCTCCGTGCAGTGGGCGGGGCTTACTCAGACTCGATCCACAGCTTGAGAATGAGTCTTGAGGAAACTTGCCCAGATGTTATCAGAGAGCTCTTGTATTTGACTCGGTCTGGACTCGGACTCTGTGTTTAATGAATGGTATGTTCCTGTCCGAACCACTAGCGGGTGACATCACTCCTCCTGGTCTAAACCTGGTCTAAACCTGCTCTAAACCAGGTCCAAACTAGGTATAAACCGGAACTAAACAAGGACTACACCGGGTCCAAACCAGGACTAGAACAGGTCTAAATCAGGACTAAACCAAGTCTAAACCGGGTCTCAACTGGGTCTAAACCAGGACTAGATCAGGTCTTAACCAGACTATATCGGGTCAAGTTCAGCGTTCTCGTGGGCGGGCTCAGGGTGGGAGGGGCGTGTCGGTGCGCGCGGAGGGCTTTATTACGGCTCTCAGCGCGGCTCCGGTGCACTCTCACACATACTCACGCGCCGGGACAGACGCGGGGACAGACGCGGGGACAGACGCGCCGGGACGCTCTTCTGCTGCGGGGCTTTACACCTGTTTGAGTGTTTTGTTGTTGAGGCAAACGTCACGGACACGCGGCACGCGGCCCGGCGCACGCGGCAGGGCGCACGCGGCAGGGCGCACGCGGCAGGGCGCACGCGGCAGGACGATGGCGCAGCGGCGGCGCGACAGGTGAGACCCCGATTCAGATTTGGCTTCATTTTGTGGATGAGCTCTTCATGTGCTTGAGCCAGTGTCACCTGACAGCTCGTGTGGGTGTCATGGAAACAGACCTGAGACTTGAGCTTGGACTCTTTGACTGTTTTTAGTCCTGAACTTCCTTGATCTGATCCGGTCCTTTTATTCTGAGTTTAGTCTAAACCAGGTCTAAACCAGGTCCAAAACCAGGTCCAAACCAGGTCTAAACCAGGTCTAAACCAGGTCTAAACCAGGTCTCTAAACCAGGTCCAAACCAGGTCTAAACCA
>BJKM01000675.1:256010-369518 GCA_015082035.1 Chaenogobius annularis
GCAGCATATAAAGAGGAACAGAATTGGACCGAGAACTGAACCCTGTGGCCCACCGTAGTTACTTTAGAACAGGGGGAGGAGCTCTGGTTTACATGAACAAACTGGTACCTATCCGATAGGTAGGATTTAAAAGCAGCTGAGGGCGGGCCTCTGACACCTACATCACATTCTAACCTCTGCAGTAGAATGTTGTGGTCGATGGTGTCAAACGCTGCTCTGAGGTCCAATAGAACCAGGATTGAGACCATCCATCGTCAGCAGCTAATAACAAATCATTTGTGACTTTAACTTTCAGTGTGTGGTTTATTTACATTTTGAGCAAAACCAATGCTATCTAACAGGGCGTTGAAAGAATTACTGAGGAGAGTTATCGTTCACGTTCACGTGGATATGGAAACCTCCAACTATCACTACTTCATCCCAGTCTAACACCAAGTTTGATATAAAGTCTGAGAACTCTGTTAAAAACTCTGAATAGGGGACCAAGAGATCGGTAGAGAACCACGAACAGGACTCCTTTGGTTTCTCCAGTTTGGACATGTGATTGATCACATGACGCTTCAAATGAGTGAAATGCATTGTTAATTTTAGGACTCAAGAGTAGGCTTGAGTGTGAGATCACTGCCACACCACCACCTCGGCCTGTGCTCCTGGGGGTCTGAAAGTTAACATGAGTGGGTGGAGTGGACTCATTTAGTCTGACATAACCATCTTGTTAAAGCCAAGTTTCAGTTAGAGCTAGAAGATCTATGTTACAATCATTAATTAATTCATTAACTAAAAGCGATTTAGAGGAAATTGACCTAATGTTTAGCAGTTCACATTTTGCATACTTGTTTATTTGTGTATTTGTATCATTTGTGAGTGTTATTTTTATTAAGTTCTTTGGTCTGACGAACTAGCTTTTCTGAGGTTTGACTTTTTGACATTATTTGCACGAGGGACACACACAGTCTCTATCTGCCTTGAGTCTGAACACTTAATTTGTGACAGAGCGGGCGAGAGCTCAGCGACAGAGGGGCGTCTTACACTGCTGCTCTGCGCCCGGGGCTCATCCCTGGGTGGTCACTTTAGACCACTAAGGCTATCGGTCAAATTCCGAACTAAAAGGGATGTACCCTCCGAAGTGGGATGGATGCCATCCCTGCGTATGAGCCCGGGCTTTCCCCAAAACGCACTCCAATTTTCAAAAAAGACTACATTGTAGTGCCTCGTTCCCTCCGAACTGTCACAAATTTGTCCCTATTTTGATCCTGGTCTAGTTCCTGGGGCTAGTCTTAGCCTTGCTAGCGCTGCTAATGCTAGCGCTGCTAAGCTAGCGCTGCTAATGCTAACGCTGCGTCCTGACGCACGGTCCGGTAAGCCTGATGCTACAACCTGGCTATAGCTAGACTTAAGCTCCTCCAAACAGCGGATCGGTGCTTCTAACTCCGTAACCCTGGCTTCCAAAGCTAACACTACACTGCACTTCACGCACCTGTCAACGCAGAAGAAGCCAGGGTTCTGACTCGACATATGACAACTTGAGCAGGTAAAAGCGGAGAAAGTTTCACCCATGGCGCTAGCGGCTAAACTAGCTCGGGCTGAGGCTAGAGAGCTGGGGGTTTTTTAATCCACAAAATACTGTACGATGTGAGCTGTACAAGGCCCGGATTGTTTAAGGAGCAATCACACTTTCACTGGTGTTTAGGAAGCTAAAATAGTATTTGTATAATTCGTGGATTAACAATAAAAAGAAGCGAGCGAGCGACTCTAAAAATAGCGTACACTTACCCGGAAGTGACGTCAGTGACAGTCAGAAACAGAGATGTAACACATGTGGTTCCTGTGTAATAAGACGTGGTTCACAGCTCGCAGAGTTGTAACACAGAGTTGTAACACAGTCAAAACACAGAGTTGTAACATCATGATAACATCATCAATACAAAAAGATTGTACAGTAAAACAGCGACTTCTAATGTTTACTTTAGAGTCTTTAAAAACTCAGTAGTTTACAGTAGTAGGCGTAGTCACAGTAGTAGGAGTATTAATAATAGTAGTAATAGTAGTAGCAGTAATAGTAGCAGTAGAAAGTAGTAGTAGCAGTAATAGTATTTGTGGTACTTTCTCGTCGCAGGTTTGATGTGTTTCTAAGAGACTGATGTAATGAGGAAAGTTTCTGTAGAGATCGAACCTCTGAGGACCAGGACCAAAACAAGGACTAACCCAGAAACTCAACCAGGGTCCAAGGACTAACCCAGAACTCAACCAGGTCCAAGGACAACCCCAGAACTCAACCAGTCCAAGGACTAACCCAGAACTCAACTATGACTAACAAAGGATTAAACCAGGTCTAGTCCAAGAATCAGTTGTTTATTGATTTAAAAACTGTTCCATCTTCTCATTTTCTCCAGTTTTTTTTATTTTGTGAGATGAGAGAAATGTGAGAGTTCAGGACCTTTAAGTGGACTTCAGGAGTCCGGTTAAAATAATCTGTAGTATTCTGTGAGAAACTGTGATGAATGATTACATAATGTCACGCAAAGCACAAAAAACGCGCACTTCAAACTCAACCGCCACAACTGATTCATCTTCATCGTCAACACCGTCAACTCTAAAAACAAACTGCTGTTCAGACATACTGATGGAAATGAACGAGCGCTGATCCAACGTAGATGCCAGACTTTAGCTCATAGAAGTACTTCCACAAGGAATTCCAAAACCTTCACCATAGCTGGAATACAGTCAGCAACAAGTCCATTCACTCACACAAGAAAACAAATCAATAAAAAGCTCCATAGACACACTCACCGCCAAACCCTCCACTGTAACCACTCAACTCACCGCCGTCACCGCCGACAACAAAGCATCCCTGGGTCTACAGTCATGCAGTATGAGGGACAATTTAATCTTCACCGGCATCCCCGAATCATCCACCGACAACCCCGAATCATCCACCGACAACACCCGAACATCCACGACAACCCCGAATCATCCACCGACAACCCCGAATCATCACCGACAACCCGAATCATCACCGACAACTCCGAATCATCCACCGACAACCCGAAATCATCAACCCGACAACCCCGAATCATCCACCGACAACCCCGAATCATCCACCGACAACCGACAACGAATCATCCACCGACAACCCCCGAATCATCCACCGACAAACCCCGAATCCACCGACAACCCCGAATCATCCACCGACAACCCCGAAAACCCCCGAATCATCCACCGACAACCCCCGAATCATCCACCGACAACCCCCGAATCATCCACGACAACCCCGAATCATCCACCGACAACCCGAATATCTGACAACCCCGAATCATCCACCGACAACCCCGAATATCCCACCGACAACCCCGAATCATCCACCGACAACCCCGAATCATCCACCGACAACCCCGAATCATCACCGACAACCCGAATCATCCCGACAACCCCGAATCATCCACCGACAACCCCCGAATCAATCCACCGACACCCCGAATCATCATCCACCGACAACCCCCCGAATCATCCACCGACAACCCCCGAATCATCCACCGACAACCCCGAATCATCCACCGAAACCCGAACCCCCGAATCATCTCTCTCTCTCTTCTCGCACCCATACATGCCCACACACGCATAAACACAAACGTACACATGTACACACATCCGCACATGTACACACGCATAAATACACACGTACGCACATGCACACACGTACACATATACACATCCACACGTGCACACACACATACACACACCAACACATGCACACACGTGCACACACACACTTGTACACACATACACAAACTTACACACGCCCACACACGTACACACATGCACAGACATGTACACATGCACACATCCACACACGTGAACACACATGAACACACACACGAACACACACGAACACACATGCACACATGTACACACTGCACATGCAAAAACACACATGCACACACGTACACACCTGCACACACACCGCACACACACGACACACATCCACACACACGTACACACTCCCACACACGTACACATGCACACACACGTATATACACACCTGCACACACACACACACACACATGCACACAGGTGCCCACACATGTACACGCATGCACACACACACGTACATACATGCACACGTACACACCCACACGTGCACACACACACCATACATGCCCACACACGTACACGCATAAACACACACACACGTACACGCATAAAAACACACACGTACACGCATAAACACACACGTACAACATACAGACATGTACATACGTACACATGCACACAAACGTACACGTACACACATGCACACACACATACACACCAACACATGCACAAACGTGCACACATGCACATACACACACCCGCACACGTACGCATGCACGCACACGTACACACATGCACGCGCACCACACATGCAACACACACGTAACAATCAACACACACAACAACGTACACACATGCACACACCCACACACGTACACACACCCACCAATGTACACACACACACACACAACATGCACCCACACCAACACACAACACGTACACACCTGCACACACACACACACACACGTACACGCATGCACACACGTACAACACACCTGCACGCGTACATACACACCTGCACACACACACACACATGCACACAGGTGCCCACACATGCGCACGCGTACACATGCACACTGCACACACACACAACACTCATACATGCCCACACACGTACACACATGCACACACATACAGACATGCACATACGTACACATGCACAAACGTACACACACCTACAACATGCACACACATACACACACACGTCCACACATGCACACACACATACACACCAACACATGCACAAACATGCACATACACACATCCACACATGCGCAAACACGTACACACATCCACACATGCACACACACATACACAAACACATGCACAAACGTGCACAATGCACATACACACACCCGCACACGTACGCATGCACGCACACATGCACACGCACACACATACACACACATGCACACGTACACACATGCGCACACACACACACACATGCACCCACACAACACACCCACACACGTACACACCTGCATACACACACATGTACACACATGCACACACGTACACAATGCACACAACACGTACATACACAACATGCACACACACACACACATACACACAGGTGCCCACACATGCGCACCGTACACACGTGCCACACACACATACATGCCCACACGTACACACATGCACACACATACAGACATGCACATACGTACACATGCACACAACGTACACACACCTACACATGCACACGCATCCACACATGCACACACACATACACACCAAACACATGCACAAACGTGCACATACCACACATCCACACATGCGCAAACACTACACACATCACACACCAACACCTGCACAAACGCGTACACACACGTACAACATGAACACACACGTACGCACATGTAACACACCTGAACACACAAAAACACACGCACACACGTACACACCTGCACACACACACGTACACACACATGCACACACAAGTACACACATGCACACACACGTACCCACATGCACACACACGTATACACATCCACATCCACACACACACCCACACATGCACACACACGTACACACACCACACATGCACACACGTACACACATGCACACATACATGCACACACACACACACGCACACACACACGTATGTTACATATATGCACACACTCACACACACACGCACACCTGCACACACACGTACACACACTCACACACGTGCCCACACATGCACACATATTTATACACACGTACACACATGCACACACACACACGTACACACATTTTACACACACACGTACACACATGCACACACCCGCACACGTTACGCACGCACCCACACGTACACACATGCACGAGCGCACACATGCACACACACACACACAACACACCACGTACACACACCCCCACGTACAACACCCACACGTACACACACCCACACACGTACACACACCCACACGTACACACACCCACACACGTACACACACCCACAACGTACACACACCCACACACGTACACACACCCCACGTACACACACCCACACACGTACACACACCCCACACGTACACACACCCACGTACACACACCCACACCACCCACACACGTACACACACCCACACACGTACACACACCACCACACGTACACACACACACACACACACACACGTACACACACCCACACGTACCACACACCACACACACACACACACGTACACACACCCACACACGTACACACACCACACACACACACACCACACACGTACACACACCCACACACGACGTACACACAACACACCCCACACGTACACACACCCACACACGTAACACACACACCCCACAGTACACACCCCACACGTACACACACACACACACCCACACTACACACACACACACACACACACACGTACACACATCCCCACAGGTACACACACCCACACACGTACACACACACACACCCACACGTACACACACACACACACACGTACACACACACACACACACACACACACGTACACACACACACACACAACACACCACACATGTACACACACACACCACCACACGTACACACACACACGTACACACACCCACACACGTACACACACCACACACACACACGTACACACACACACACACACGTACACACACCCACACTACGTACACACACACACACACACACGTACACACGTACACACACACACACACACACACACACACACGTACACACACACCCCACACGTACACACACCCACACACGCACACACACACACACACCACACACACGTACACACACACACACACCACCACACACGTACACACACACACACACACACACACACGTACACACACACACACACACACACGTACACGCTTGCCCGCTCTAAAGTTTCCAGACTGTCGTTGCTCTATTTGTCAGTGTTGTTGTCTGTTGCTGCTTTTGTTCTGTTGTTACTGTTTTGTATTTGTAAAAAACAGATTCAAAAAATAAAAATGTAATTGTACTTCTCAGAGTATTTGCATACTTTTATTTCTGTGAGAGTAATATTTTGCTTAAAGTACTCTTACTGGAGTTAAACAGTCTTGGCTTGGTTCGGTTTAGTGTTGACAATATTAAATCTTCTAAACGTCTGTGTTTCTTGCACTGCTCCTTTAGATATGATGTCGTTTTAGTTTATGATATAATAAAAATAATAAACTCTGCCTTCTCTCCTCAGATGACCTGTTCTCCGCTGTGACCTGCTCCTCCTGCAGCGGACTTGTCTCGTTTCTCGTTGGTCGCAGACTCTAAACTCCGCTCTGGGGCAGGCGGCTCAGCGCTTCCTCCTGGAGCTCCAGGTCGAGGGAAATGGGTAGTGCTCGAGTCAAAGGTCGACACGTTAACAACAGCCACAACAACGCCGTGTCCTTGAATGAGATGAAGCTAGCCGCCGCTAACCCTACACGCAACGGCAAAGCCAAAGCGCCGCGTCCACAGAGCCGCTTCGTGAAGAAGGACGGTCACTGTAATGTGACATTTGTGAACGTGAGCGAGAAAGGCCAGCGTTACCTGGCCGACCTGTTCACCCACCTGCGTGGACGTGCGCTGGAGATACATGCTGCTCATCTTCTGCCTCGCCTTCATCCTGTCCTGGCTCTTCTTCGGCTGCGTCTTCTGGCTCATGGCGCTGCTCCACGGCGACAGGAAGTGCGTATCTAACGTGGGCACCTTCACCGCGGCCTTCCTCTTCTCCGTGGAGACGCAGACCACCATCGGCTACGGCTACAGATACGTGACGGACGAGTGTCCGCTGGCCGTGTTCGCCGTGGTGCTGCAAAGCATTCTGGGATGCCTCATCGACGCCTTCATCATCGGCGCCGTCATGGCCAAGATGGCCAAACCCAAGAAGCGCAACGAGACGCTGGTGTTCAGCCACAACGCCGTGGTCGCCCTGCGCGACGGCCGGCTCTGCCTCATGTGGCGCGTGGGAAACCTGCGGCGGAGCCACCTGGTGGAGGCGCACGTGCGCGCGCGCAGCTGCTGCGCTCGCGAGTCACCGACGAGGGCGAGTTCATCCCTCTGGACCAGACGGACATAAACGTGGGCTTTGACAGCGGCGTGGACCGGATCTTCCTGGTGCCGCCATCACGGTGGTGCACGTGATCGACGATCAGAGCCCGCTGTACGCGCTGAGCCGCGCCGGCCTGCAGGGGGCGGACTTTGAGGTGGTGGTGATCCTGGAGGGCATAGTGGAGGCCACGGCCATGACCACGCAGTGCAGGAGCTCGTACCTCGCCCACGAGATCCTCTGGGGCCAGCGCTTTGAGCCGGTGCTGTTCGAGGACAAGAACTGTTACAGAGTGGACTACTCCAGGTTTCACAAGACCTACGAGGTCCTGAGCACGCCGCTGTGCAGCGCCCGAGACCTGGCCGAGAACAAGTACCTGCTGCAGGACTCGCACTTCTGCTACGAGAACGAGATGGAGCCTGAGGTACAAGAGGAACAAGAGGAACCTAAAGAGAAGGGAGAGGAAGGAGGAGTCAGAGCGGGGGGAGGAGTCAGAGCGGGGGAGGAGTCAGAGCGGGGGGAGGAGTCAGAGCGGGGGAGGAGTCAGAGCGGGGGGAGGAGTCAGAGCGGGGTCAAACAGACTCGGCGCTGAGAGCAGCCTAACCTTTGAGCTGACCTCACATACAAAGTTTAGATAAAGCTCTTCGCTGTTTCACATGGAGGAGGTTTTTACAGAAAATGAGCGATAGAGTTTCATGTTTGCCATAATTTTAGTCACAACAAATGTGTTAAAAGTTTTCAAACGTATTTAATAATGAAGCTCAAGTTCAGCTTCTGGTGACCCTTAACTAAGAAAATATATTCACTATTTATCAGCCGTATTCAGCTCGGCCTCGTCGTTTGTTCAACTTGTGTTCAGATGGAATAAATCACAGAACATGTTCATCTGAGAGTTTATGATTTAAAATTCAAATCTTACATATCTTAAAGATACTGAATAATAAGCTCTATATGTTCTGTGCGTGGTCCACATGACTCAGGTCAGGTCCAGCTCCAGTTTTATGGAAAATACCTTCAATTCTGGTCTAGATGTGGCTGGGACCACAGTGGGCTTGGACCACGGCGGGCCGGGACTAAGGCAGGCCTGAACCACAGTGGGCCTGGGCCGCGGTGGGTTGGGACCGCAACAATTGAGGCGTTTAACTGGGCACTATGCGCTAGCTAGCTCATTGTGTCTTAAAGCTAATGCAAACTTTTATTAAAATGTACAATATAAAATAAAACTAGCAATTCGATTCTAAAGCAAAGACACTGTGATTGTGTTTATGTGAAGATTATTTCAGTTTGTTATTTGAATGTGTTTTATTTATAACAGTAGCATTAGCATTAGCACTGAGACACAAACTCGTCCCTTTCCAAACCAAGCCCCCGGAAGACAAAATGGCGCCCAATTCAAACCTATGGCGTGTGCTCATTGCCGCATGTCTCCCAAAAAAGTTCCCTACTTCCGCGTTACTTCCTGAATATGGAGTCTAGTGCCTCCCCTTTCATGACGACATCACCATGTCGCTTTGGCGTCGGGAACGAGCACGGCGACAGCAGAATACGTGAAAGACTGTGGACAGTTAGCGCGGACTTTTGAGTCTGTGGTCTTGAAATGGTTACGAAATGTATAATGATGAATTGTTATATATCTATAAATATAAAGGTTTCATGTTGTAAAGCGAAAATAATGGTTTCTTTGCAGAAAGCATGAGCCGTGAACTCATGAATGCTTCTTTTTGTGTAGCTAAACGTTAGCTTTTGTTAACTTGTGTGAACTGTGTAATCGTTCATTTACACTTCATATTGAATGATGTGTGAAAACGTGTGAAATTACATAAAACACAATGTACGTGTATCGTTTGTCTCGTCCACTGTCTCCTGTTTGGTTTCCGTCCGACACGCGCTCTTCTGATGATCGTTCACGAGGAGTGCGTGCGCGGTCAGAGCGCGTACATGTTTGCCGTGACGTTAAAAATGTGATTTTTAAGGATTTTAGAAACGGTAAAAGAGTGAATTTCCTTCTATTATATTTTTAGACTAAAAAAGAATTTCGCACTTTCGGTAATTTTACAGGCCGAACTGTTGAAATGGTTGGTGCCTGAGGCTGCAGTCCCGCGGAGCGGCCACTACTCAATTTGGATCGCGGACAGAGGGGGCGTGCCTTATCCAGTTATTATAATAGATCCATGTTCCAAACACACTTTGGTCCTTCCACCACTGTTTCACTTCCTGATCTGTCATGTGACTCAGCAGATTGTTGTGAAATGGTCTCAGTGCTTTTAAAGACAAAGTGAGTGTTGCTGTGATGACTTTACTTTGGCCCAGGTCTCGATCTCGCTCTCACCTGGTTAAATAAAAGTTACTAAATACAATAATAAAACAGTTAGCTTAGCCTGCGCGCTGCTGTGCACGGAGTCAATGTGCTGAATGTCCTGTCCTCTCTCATCCCCAGTTCCCGACGCACTGTCCAGTCAGTTCTACCCCAAAGCGCTAACTTTAACCAGAGAAACGTTCACATTCTTGAACCTGTTCAATTCGACATTTCCAGCAAACCAAAATATTTTCATCTGAAACGGGTTATTTTCTCAGAACTGTCTCACAATTTGACTGCAGAGAAATGTGAACGTTCACCTTCGTGAGGCCTGTAATATTTCCTACAGATGGAGTAAAACAAACAAAAGCCGAGACACAGATTCAAATCAGAATAAACGTTTGTGAATTTATCTTTTGGATTTGTCACCTCTAAAACCTCCTCCGTCTGAGAGTGCGACGTTCTGGTTCTGCAAACGGTTTCTGAAGTCTGGAGCTTTTGCACTGCTAAGGCTGTCGCTCAACAGTATTTGATCTATTTTATCATTGACGTTCATGACAATAGGCCCACGACTTCTGGTACAAAGCAGTTTTTATGAATTCAGGCCTTAAACAACGGGACAAGTGCAGTTTTATGTCTGTTCTCTGTTAAATACAACATGTTCTGACACATTTGGAATATTTATAAATGTGTAAAACGACGAGGACTGGAAGCCTTTCTTTTACTACATAAAAGCATCATCGGTTACATGTGTTTTTTGTATTTGTCGAAACCAAACGAGCTGAATCGTCCGGTCTGTGTGTCATTTTGGGCCTGTTTTACGCCAACGTTCGTCATAGACTGTAATGTTATTTTAGTGTTGGACGTCAAACGGAGCGGATTTTGGAGTTTCGGATCTGACTGAAAACCCGCCTCATTTCTCAGACTTCAGCGTGCGACAAATGAGGCTCAGAACCTTGTGTGGTTCTGTCAGACTCTTGTACAGTTTGGTGTGTGTAGGAGCCACTTTAAGGCCTGATCTTTGTCTCTGTGGGAGGAGCATGTCCCAGAGAAATCTATGGATGAAGTGGATTCAATGGGAGACGAAAAGGCTGGACACGTCTGTTGTTTCAGGTCAAAGTTGAAATGTTTGAGAGAAAAACTAGCCTTGTTCTTCCTGCAGGGTCTCGTCTTAATGTGGTTTGTGTTTTTAGAGTCTTTTCACAGTTATTTTTTATAATCGACAGTTTGTTCATTGATTTTAGTTTTTGCAGTAAAAAACTCTGAGCCATTTCATCCCGAGGGGCCATAGTTTGAACACCCCTGGTCTACACAGAAAGTGACCTTATTTAAATAGCTGAATAATTGGAATGCCAAAGGTGTTAATGACCTTTCAGTGAATTCAAAATCATTTTGTCAAGAAAATGAAAATGTGGTCATTTCATTTCAGAATCATTTTGTAAAAAAAGTGAACGAGATGCAGCTAAAACCTCCTTATTTCGGTCAATCTGTTTTTCTCGTGTTTTGTTCAATGTTTGACGGTAAAACGAGCTGCAGTTCTTTTGTAAATACCTCCAGATGTTTCAGTCTTCCAAAAGAAAATGTAGTTTTTATATCAAATGTTTGTATCGAACTTTGTGCTTTTTCAATAAAATCTAAACTTATTTCATTTTGTGATTCTTCATTGTTGTTACAGAAATATTTCAGGTTGAAAAAGTAAAGTAAAAAACTAAAGTAAAAATATTGACTGGTTTTGACAGAGTTAACGTGGCAAAGACAAAATCCAACAACCAAAGAGAAAAAGAACAAAAGAGTCATTTTAAATTCATTATTCATGATTTCCATGGGATTATTTCTGGACATGGAAGAAAACAAACGTAATCACTTTAAAGCTTCCACATTTACATTGTTATATTGTTCTAAAACCAAGAAACCCAAAGAAATGTGATAAAAGCAGAAAGTTGTCTCTAATGTGGACCAACCGGCCCAACGTGTCACTGACGTGAACCGGTCGAACATGGTTTCGACCCAGTTTGGACCTGGTTTGGACCTTGTTGTTGATTCGCAGAACAGGAAGTGAAGTCCAGATCTGAACCAGGTCCAGGTCCAGAACTCCTGAATCGTTTTTATCTCGACGGCGCCATGTTTTATCCAAAATTTGGTTTAGTTTTATTACACAAAAAAACTACAAATAATTTAGTTGAATTTAATTCGTATTTGAGACATTAAGATCGTAAAGCTTTGCGTTCCACACCAGATTGTAGCTAAATAGCTCATTTCCATCTGCAGACCCTGATATAGTGAAACAGTTTCGAATGATTCAGATATAGTAATTACTTAAATACTCTGACCCTAATTGAGTATTTAATAACCCTAAATCCTGTTTAATAAACTCTATGTTCATTATGAATTAGGTCTTTGCTCATGCTTTTAAGACAAATAAAGATGTCATTCACTATTTTAACTTAATTAAAGCAGCATTATTGAACTTTTCAGGTGTACCTTGCTTCTATCTCAATGGAGACCAGATCTGTGGAGAGGCGATACTCATCTTGAGAAAACGGCTTTTCAAAGGTGTTTTTGAGCAATAAAATGCTCAATAAAGAAAATGCTAGATACGTTTAATGCCATACTGTGGAACGTTCCAGGAAACAGTCTGTGGAGGAGCAGGTGGCAGAAAAGTGAGACAGTGCACCTTTAACATTTAAGAAGCTTCGCCTTCGTCACTGTGAATCTGCTCGTGAGCTTCCGCAGGTGAGTCCTGTTCTTTACCTGCCGTCGCCGTGGAGACGTTGGGACTCACCTCCGGTAGCCGTTAGCAACGCAGCGGGAACGTTTAGAGCCAACAACACGCTGCAGGCCATCAGGGACAATCTGAAATGTGAAAAGTCAATCTCCTGAAAAACTACACTCAAATTACAAACATTTACTAAATAAAAAAAAAGATTCAAAATTAAAACATTTACAGCATTTTAAAAAATAGGCTCAACTTAATGTGTCAGATTGTGACAGATGCACTTCCGCTGTGTCGGTTGCCCTCCCTGTGGCTCAGTTTGTGTCAGATGCCCTCCCTTCCATAGTGCTTGTGTTAGCCCCGTTAGCCTCGTTAGCCTCTGGTCACCGACACTGTCCCTGATTGATGACCTCACTGCGGCCTCATTACGGCGGCCTCATTGCGGCGGCTAATGGGGCGCACCTGAGATCTCCATGGCAAAAAAAGCTGGGAACAGCTACAGAAAAGAAGAAAACAACACCAGCAAACATCCACCGATAGAAGATGAAGATCAGGACGAAGATCCTGTTTGAGTATTGCTGTTGTCGGGGTTCAGTGAACGTGTTCGTAACCTGTGTGCACCTGTTCGGTTCAATAAGGCTCCTGAACCCTTCTTTGCGTCTCTTCGTGGTTTCCATCGGTCCGGTTATCTGTCCGGGGGCCTCAAGTGGTGCTCTGGCCGGCACTCCAGAGCAGTGACAGCTAAAAAACCCAAACCAGCACCTTACAGTCCAGAGAGTCCGGGGACGTCTCCCCAACATTAATGGTCCTTCGAGCAGGATTGAGCTGTTTCTGCTCTAAATGATGGAAGGTATACTGGACAGTGGAACCGAGGAATGAGGAGGACGTCGTCGGCAGCGCCGAGGAGGACGCCATCGCCAGGATGGCTGACAAAAGACTAGAACGGCAAGCACGTATCCTGCAGCAGGCTCAAGACCGAGTGGCTGCGAAACTACGCAGCTCCCGGGAGAGGCAGCGGCTTACCCGAGCAGCCCGAGGCAGGACTAGTCCCTCCCAAGCGCATCCTCCATACAAGGAAGAGGACTGGGCAGCACCCGCTCACGGGTGAGTCGAGATCAAGCGGGAACCGAATGACAGTCCTCGTTCCGTGCACCGGTACCGATCTTATGGACCCACTCCCGTAATGACGGAGGGCTAGCACGCCCACAATCCGTGCGTCGAACTCAACCTCCTTCACCCGCTCCCGGGCTGGCGGAGAGTGAGGAGGACTCGGACCAGGAGGGACTGGAGCGCGGTGCAGTGTTCAAGCAGATGCAGGTGATGCTGAGAGTGTTGGAAGATCAGGATAGGCGGACCCGTTCTAGATCTAAGACGGTGCCCCTGCAGCCTCGACCGAAGCCGACTCGGAGTACAGGGCCACGTTCTGGAGCAGGTTCATCAACAGGATCGTTTTCACCCTCGCCTCTGCGATCGAAGAGGACACCACAAGCCACGGAAACACCCCGACAGGCGATGGCTCCAGAGACCTACAAGGACCCTCGACCTAGCATCCCGACACTCACATGTGGCGATCCCGTGGAGTTTGTCCATATGAAAATGGCACTAGAAGACCTGCTGCCCCCGGAGGCCACGGAGACCTTCAGGTATCGGATCCTGTTGGATCATTTGAAGTTGAAGGATGCGAAGAAAATAGCCAAGGCATACATCCACTCGGCCACCCCTTATAGCAGCACTATGAGGGTCCTGACCAAGAGACAGCCAGCCCAACCAGTTGGCCTTAGGAAGGATCAACGAGGTGATGGATATGCCGAACGTTCGCTGGGGGGACGCAGGCGCGTTTGCAGGATTTGCCATTGAAGTTCAGTCACTCGTAGGCATCCTGAAGACCCTGGGCCTGGACGGTGCGGTTGAACTTCAGTGCGGCTCTCACGTGTCTTGACTCCTGAGCAAGCTACCCGAGGAGACGAGAGCCGCGTTCCACCGGCACGCGTATGACCGCCCGGGGGGAGATGCGCACCTGGCCGAATGGTTGGAGACAGAAACCTTTTGTCGTGACTACGTCGGCCTATCCTCGTCTGGGAGCACGAAAGAGAAACCCGATACCAGAGGGGTTCACGTCAACAATGCTAAGCCACAGCCTCACTGTGCCTATTGCGACAACCATAGCCATCACTTGAGCCAGTGTCCAGATGTTGCCAAGCTTTGCCACGAGCAGCTGGCGGCCTGGATCAAGGCTAACAAGCGGTGCTGGCGCTGTGGCCGCTCACATCAGGCGGCACAGTGCACCCTACGGAAACTCTGCCACCTGTGTCAGGGTCGCCACCTGCAGGTCCTGCACCAGATCAACACCAGGACCCCAGCGACACCTGCCCCAACCATAGGCCAGTCACAGTCAGGATCGCCGTTTCTCGGAGTTATGTACCTCGACTGTCCGACAGAGAGCAGCTGCGTCCTGTTGAAGATTGTCCCAGTCGTTCTCTACCATGATGGTAGGACTTTGAGGACTCATGCCGTCTTGGACGATGGGTCAGAAAGGACTATGCTGCTGCCCAAGGCGGCCGAGGAGCTCAAGAGACACTTCCTCTGCGCACCATACGATTGGATGTGCTGACTCTACAGGGCTCTTGTGTCTGGTTCGACATCGCGCCTGCGAAGAGACCGAAGTTGAAGTACCGGGTCAACAATGCCTTCACAGCCACCGGTATCGCCCTGGTGGTGCACAGTTACCCAGTCGACTCTCTCCAGCGGAGGTACAAACATCTCAGGGGCCTACCGCTTCCGTCCTTTAGGAAGGTGAGACCCCTACTTCTCATCGGAAGTGACCAGCTCCAGCTGATTATTTCAACTGGCCCCATTCGTCTCGGACCCCCCGGCGGACCAGCTGCCATGCTCACCAAGTTGGGGTGGACTTTGTAGGGGTAATCCAACCTCGTGGGTGCATCCGCCGCATCACCAGTGTCTCTTCTCCACTACCCTCTCCCCTCCGGTGAGTGAACTACTGAAACATGTAGAGAAGCTGTGGCAAGCAGACGTTATTCCAGTGAAGGAAGGCAGGGTGGTCACCCGCTCAAGGGAGGACAACTATGCCGTTGACCTAATGGAGACCAAGACAGTGCGGGAGGAGGTGGAAGGCATACCCCGCTACGCCACCCCTCTGCTACGTCGCAAGGGCATGCCGCACCTCCACGTTAGCCCGCATGCTGTGCTGCCCAATCTGAGAAGGATAGAGAGACGGCTCCAGAAAGACCCAGAGCTGGCTAAAATCTACTGCGACGAGATTACCAAGTTAGTCCAGGCTGGTTCTGTAGTGAAGTTGTCCCCCTCGGAGGTTGCCCTAACTGATGAGTCGTGGTACATCCCACACCACCTCGTCAGCCACAACGGCAAGCATCGCCTTGTGTTTAATTGTTCTTTCAAGTTTCAGGGCCAGAGCCTGAACGAGCACCTGCTGCCAGGTCCAACCCTGGGAGCATCCCTCCTCGAGGTTCTCCTCCGGTTCCAGGAGCATCCTGTGGCGGTCAGCGGAGACCGCTCCCTTCTGCGCTTTGTGTGGCGTAACTTGCATCCAGGCGACCCTGTCACGGTCTTGGAATGGCGGATTCTTCCATTCGGGACCACTTGCAGTCCGTGTTGCGCGACCTACGCTGTGCAGCGCCACACGAGGGACAACGCTCAGGGTGATGAGCAGCTCCTTCACTCTGTGGAGAGGTGCTTCTACGTTGACAACCTCCTTCAGAGCGTACAGACTCCAGGAGAAGCCTGGGACCTTGTGCAGAAGCTGAGCGACCTCTTGTCTTCGGCTGGATTCATTCTCCAGCAGTGGGCCAGTAATGAACCGGATGTGATTAGCCACCTTCCTGGGGACCTCAGATCTACCAACGTGGAACTGTGGCTTGCTCAGGATAACGAGGACTCCTCTGAACCGACTCTTGGCCTCAGTTGGCACTTCCCCACTGACACTCTAGGCTACAAACAGCGCCTAACAAGTTATGGTGCCCCCACAATGCGCAACAACTATAAAGTCCTCGCAAGCCAGTACGATCCAGTACAAGATGCTGGTGAGGCACCTCTGGGACGAACCAAGGGGATGGGATGAACCTCAGCTACCACCTGAACTACTACAGCAGTGGAGAACCTGGGAAGAGGAGTTGCAGATCCTCCCGCAGATCCGGTTCCCGCGCCCCTGTGTGCTCAGGCACATCCCAGCGCTTGTGGAGGAGAGGGAGATTCACATATTCTGTGATGCGTCGGAGCAGGCCTACGGTGCTGTGGCTTACCTGAGAGCAGTCATGAGTGACGGCAGTTCATATCTGGCTTTCCTGATGGCTCGCTCACGTGTGGCCCCTAAGCGTGGGCTCTCCATGCCCCGATTAGAGCTCTGCGGTGCCCTCGCCGGAGCTCGGCTCGCCAGCCTACTGAGGACTGAGCTGACCCTGGACATCCAGAGAACCGTGCTGTGGTCGGACTCCACAACGGTACTCACATGGCTGACGTCAGAGTCATGCCGCTTCAAGGTCTTCTTCGGCACCCACATAGCCGAGATCCAGGAGCTGACCCAGCATCACACCTGGCGTTATGTCGACTCAGCTCGAAACCCGGCTGATGACATAACCCGGGGAAAGACATTACAAGAGCTGACTAGGCCGAATCAATGGAGCCACGGCCCCTTTCCTGCTCCTCGACCCAGACCAGTGGCCCCCAGATCTGGGCGTCACCGCGGATGCATCCCCAGGCCCATCGGAACTTCGTAAGGAGACCTTCTGCGGAGTATCCATCAGTGCAGACCCGGTTACCATGGGCAACGGACCATATAGCACCTGGCAGCAGTTATTGGAGGCTAATATCGCAGCAGTCGCCTCATCGCACTCACTCCCTAGTTCAACCCGGCGAGGGAGTTCATCCGCGTAGGTGGGTGTCTCCGCCGTTGTGAGGATCTTGCCGATTCCGATCTCCACCTGCTGGTCCTGGATCCAACACACCCTATCACACTCCTTCTCATCCAGGACTTTGACCACCGCTTGCTCCATCCTGGGCCCGAGAGGGTCTTTGCGGAGCTCAGGCGTGCTTATTGGATCCTGAGAGGCCGAGAAGCGGTGCGACGCCACCAAAGAACCTTCCCCGGAGTGCCCCAGATGGAGGTCACGACCGTCTGTGCCCCAGATGGCTGATCTGCCGATTGCCCGCCTACGCCTCTACAAATCTGCCTTTTACTCGACAGGCATGGACTACTTCAGACGAGGTCAAGAGGTCAAGATCAGGCGGCGAGTGGAGAAGAGGTGGGGGCATCATATTCAAATGCCTTACGGTCAGAGTCGTCCACCTTGACGTCCTAATCTCCCTGGATACCGACTCCTTCCTCATGGCGCTCCGACGGTTCATCGCCAGGAGAGGAACTCCAGCGGAGCTGTACTCACATCAGGGTACCAACTTCCGTGGTGGAGAGTTAACTCCGAACCGCCTTCAGGTCCATGACCCCCGCCTTGCAGGAGATCCTGGCCCCTCAGAAGATCGCCTTCCACTTCAATCTGCCAGCAGCCCCTCATTTCGGGGGAGTGTGGGAGCGGGAGATCCGGTCAGTGAAGACGGCCCTCTACACTACAGTTGGAGCCCCAACCGGATGAAGTCCTTCGCCCTGTGTTAGTGGGAGTGGAGTGCATCCTAAACTCCAAGCCACTAGGTTATGTCTTTTCGGACGTCAGCGATCCTGATCCTTGATGGGGCGGCGGGATGGCTCACTTCCTCAAGTGGTCTATCCCAAGGAAGAATTGCTGAGTAGCCGGAGGTGGAGGCATTCCCAGGTGCTCGTCGACCACTTCTGGGCACGTTTCATCCGGCTGTACCTACCCGGCCTACCGCCCGGCAGTAGTGGCAGTCATCCACCGCCAACGTCACAACGGGGTCAGTGGCCATGATCGTGGATCCGCAGCTTCCTCGGGCATCCTGGCTCGTGGGTTGCATTTCCAAGGTCCACCCCAGCCGCGACGGATGCATCCGGTCTGCTGACATTCAGGTGAAGGGCCGGCAGCGGAACCAGCCTCGCAACGGGCCGGGTGAAGGTTCGGCCTTCCCGGACGGAGACGATCAACCGCCATCTGGACAATCCGTGGATTAGCAGCCTTTTGTTGTTTGAAACAAATGTACTTCATACATTTGGGGGCGGCTGTACAAAAGGCCTGTGATTTCTGTATTCCCATGAGTTAGTAGTTAGCGTGGCATCCAGTAGTGGGCACTCCTGTCTTGCCATAATAATCGTGCTTTATGATGTACCCTGCATTCTTTCCTATATGCCTGTTTGACCAGTGTGCTTTAAGATGTCACCTTTATTCTTTCCTTTGTGTTTTGCAGGACGTGCCTTGTGGCATCCCTTTGCTTTATGACATTATATGTACTATAAAGAGCGTGCCCCCTCTTCTTACGTTTGAGTATTGCTGTTGTCGGGGTTCAGTGAACGTGTTCGTAACCTGTGTGCACCTGTTCGGTTCAATAAAGCTCCTGAACCCTTCTTTGCGTGTCTTCGTGGTTTCCATCGGTATCTGTCTGGGCCTCAAGTGGTGCTCTGGCCGGCACTCCAGAGCAGTGACAGCTAAAAAACCCAAACCAGCACCTTACAGTCCAGAGAGTCCGGGGACGTCTCCCCAACAGATCAGACCGATCAAGCAGACAGACTTGGTGCTTGTGTGAAGGATATAAAAACCTGGATGACACTTAATTATCTGCTTCTTAACCCTGAAAAAAACCGAGGTCATCGTACTAGGCCCTAATCATCTACGAGACGCTTTATCAGAGCAGATAGTCACACTGGACAACGTCAGTGTGGCCTCCAGCTCCACTGGAAGAAACCTTGGAGTCTTATTTGACCAAGAGCTCTCATTCAAAGCGCACATAAATCAAGCCTGTAAAACAGCCTATTTCCATCTGCGTAATATAGCCCAAATCAGAGAAATCTTGCCTAAAAGTGATGCTGAAAAACTTGCATTTGTAACATCTAGATTAGACTACTGTAACTCCCTGCTCGCAGCGTGTCCTAAAAGCTCCATAAAAAGCTTTCAACTGGTTCAAAATGCAGCAGCAAGATTACTAACAGGAACTAAAAGAAGAGCACATTACGCCGGTGCTCGAGTCTCTTCACTGGCTCCTGTCGAGTTTAGAATCAAATTCACAATTCTCCTCCTGACTTACAAAGCCATAAATGACCTGGCCCCTCCTACCTCAAAGAGGCTATAGGACCTTATCATCCAAACAGAGCACTTCGCTCTCAAAATGCTGGACTTCTGGTGGTCCCAAGAGTCTCTAAAAGCACAGTAGGAGGTAGAGCGTTTAGCTACCAAGCTCCTGTGTTGTGGAATCAGCTCCTGTCCATGATAAAGAGGCCGACACAGTCTCTTCATTTAAGACCAGGCTTAAAACGTTCCTCTTTGAAATGGCTTATGGTCAGGCCAGTTAGGAACAGAAATAAAAACCTACAGTTCCCAGCTCCGCTGCCCTAGGAGCAACTATGCTGGGGGAAGTATGGCAGGTTGAGCACTATCCTCTGTTTCCTACTACTTTTCTATCAAACAATATTTTATATTTAATTTCACTTGCAATTTGTTCTTCTTCTCCCACTTCCCCGACGGGAGTGGAGCAGGCACATCGATGACCTGTGGATCCAGATGCTCCTCAGCTGCCTGGAGAAACGGTCTCTACTCCATATGAACTGGTTCTCCTCCTGAGAGGGTCTTGCTCCATCGTGTATCTGCAAATTGAGCCTGTCTGTCCGAGGGAGTCGGATCTCTCGTTCACTGTGGAACTCCTCGAGGTTTCTACTTTTGGTAGTTTGGTAGTTTTTCCTGGCCGAAAAGGAGGATTTAAGGACAGGGAGAGCTTGGGACATCTGTCTAAGGACACGGGTTGCTGAGACATTACCAAGTCCCTATGAACATTTATTCTGTTTTCCACTGTAGCCCCTGCAAGCAACTGCTGTTGTGATTTTGGGCGTTGCAAACACAATGGATTTTTTTTGCAACGATGAAAACAATTGAATGGAATTGAATTGAATCAGGACAAAACATGACAAAGATCTGGACGAAGTTTAGGACGAAGATCAGGTCAAAGATCAGGACGAAGATCAGGACGAAACACGATGAAGACCTGGTCCTGGTCCCGGTCCTGGTTCCGGTCCTGAAAAAGTGGACCTACACATTACAGAACTGTGATTTTGCATTGGCCTAAACTCAGAGTAAAAACAATTTAATTCAGCTTTAAACCGTTCATTTCACCACGTTTTGCAGAAAAGACTGATCTAAAATGCCTCTAAAGTTGTGTTGATCTCAGTAGCTTCAAAAGTGTTGACATTGTGTGTGTTTTGTCCACTAACAGGAAGCTTACAGGAAGCACTCACAGCCAAAGGGAAGCTAACAGGACGCTAACATGAAACGCCAGGTCAGAGGTCAGCAGCGTTCTTACTTCTGCAGCTGATCGGACACAGGGGGAGGGACTAAAGCAGGTGACAAGGCCTTTTTGGGGGCTTAATATGAAACTATAACACATGTTGGTCATCCTTTTACATTTTTGTCCAATCTGAAACGGCTCAATAATAACATCAGGTCCATCGATGTACAAAACTTTCTTTGTTACTGGTTTCTCCCACAAATGTTGCAAACATAAATATAATCAATTGAGCTAGCGATTATCATTTTGAATAATCGGTAGACGTAAAAGACCAGTGAAGGTGAGATTTTTACTGCATTAGACCCAAATGAAGCCAAAATGGAGCCTCGGGACGTCCTTGAGGAGCACATTTACAGTCCAAAAAGACTAGATTTACTTATTTTATGTTTTTTTTCCCATATAATTACTGCATTGTCTGAGTCATAAAACCTGTTGTCAACGATTATAAGTGCGAAATATTATTACATTGGAAAATAATGACTTGTGCCCATATTATGGAAAACAGATCAAACAAACAAAATGAAGGAAATGACCAGTTTTCCTCTTCTTAAAAACACATTGCTAACACTAAGCTTTTCTTTAGCTCTGTAGATCTTTCCATCTTTCCATCTTTCGATGTTTTGATGGTGAGGAACGTCACTGTTTTAAACTAATGTGGGCGGAGCAGAGGAGGGTCTGAGTTCAGACGAAGTGTGAGAAAGTAACAATCAGAGGAACCAGCTGCAATCACACACACACACACACACACACACACACACACACACACACACACACACACACACACACTGTAACACACAATAAGTAAAAGTAGTGTCCAGTCAGAGTAAAAAGTATTTGGGGGAAAAACTGCTCAAGTAAAAGTAAGAAACTCACAAAACATTAAATATGTCCCAAAAGCTGGTATTTTCAAAGAAATGATGTCGACATAAAGCAAAAGAACATTTTTGCTCCAGTCAGAGACTGTTACACTATGAAATAGCAACTGGTTCTGTTGGGTTCTAAAGTGGCCCCTGAGAGGTTCTTGCTCCCAAAGTGGTCTGACTTTAGCTCAGGAGGAGGAGCTCCACACCACAGCCAGATGATTGGACAAGAGAGAACGCAGACTCAGGCCAAAACAAGACGGCATTACGTCGAACATGATCCATAAAGAGAGGCTTTGCACAGAAGGCAAAGACATGAGGCAAAAACTGTTCCTGTTTACTCTAGTTTTGGCCACGCCCCACACACACAAACATAGATTTACTAAACGTCTTTTTGTGTATCGTCTCTGTATCGCTCGGATCCAAAACATTTAATTCAGGAGGATTTTGAATTGATTCATGGAGAAAACACACGAGTTATGTTTGGGGGACGTCCAGTTTCCACAGAGCAGATGCACTTCACCATGAAAAGAAACCGTTCCAAAGTGTTCTAAAGGGAACCGGGCCAGTCGAAACGTGTCTGAAATTACTCAAGTAGAACGTGTGTGAAAACCACTCAGAGAAGAACTTTTTATGGGTAAAACCAGGTCAGAACTGTGGTCAGAAGGCCAGAACGTCTCCAAACCTCGACAGTTTCCTCGACAGCTCAGGTTTGGCACACTTTCACAAAAACGAAAGGATTGAATCGTTCCTTACTTTTCCTCCTGAACCCTCTTTTCGGTGCAGGTAAATCCATAATTTCCTGCTCTCTTCCTGCAGGTTTGGAAAGCACTGAGTCAGGAGCAGCCGGCGTGGAAGTGGAAGTGCCGGCTGCTCTCAGAAGGAAGTAGTTTGGATTCAGGTGAAGGAAGTTTGTTTGGTTGGGAGCCAGACGTTTACAGAAAAAAATACATGATGGGAAAGGTTTGTACATAAATCTGACCCATTAATGAGGCCGGAGGAGTTGTGTTTTAGAGACGCAGCAGAGGAAAGTCCAAACCTACGAGATCCACTCAGACAATTCAGGTTAAACGACTTTTACCTGGCATTGGTTTTGTTTTCTGATGTCTGATGTTTGAAGTCCACCCAACATTTAACAAATACGGAGAAAGGTGTGAACTGGTTGAACTTGAAATGATAAACACATATAAATCAATCTGTTGAAATGTACGCAACATTTAACTTCAACCCATTCCCTTGGAGACAACAGCTCTCTCTAGTGGTGAGACACGCGTGTGTGTGTGTGTGTGTGTGTGCACATTGTTTATCTTCTTTACAAATGTCTTAAACAGGCTGAATACAAGAGAAAAAGCTCCTGGACCAAACGAGACGACTAGGACTGAGAAGAAGATCGGGAGAACATCCGTTAAACCTGCTCTAGAGTCACTTTAGTTCGGCTTCTCGTGTTTAGGTAAAAAAAAAAAAAAAAGACTTCCAATGTCTCTGGTGTTTCCCACATGATGAATCGAGGCTTAGGCTCCATCGACTGGCAGCAGAGGGAAAATTCCACACATGAGAGCCTCGTTAATGAAGCAGGGCAGATGTCCGGATCATGATTAGACCAGGCTGGAGAAAAGATCCCAGCTCTGGACTCGGGGTTTGAGTCTAGTATCAGGGGTCTCAGACTCATTTTACCTGGGGGCAGAGTCTGGGTGAGGCTTGGGCCGCATCAGGATTTACGTGTTGTGACAAGAAAAGCGCTGATAAAACATTACACTGTTATCAAATATCTTTATTTTTAACACAAAATAATGAATTAAAGACATGAAAAAATGACAATTTATTTTTATACATCACCCAGCTACGCAAGTGATACCAGACAACCAGTTAAAAGGAGCTATGCTTGATTTGTTTCATATTGTTGCTAGGAAAAATGAAGTGTTTTGTTTCTTTTTATCTATGTCATAAATAGACATTTCAAAAGTATTTTTTTCAAAACCTTTCAGTTGATTCTAATCTTACGGCAAGTTCCTGTTTTTCTGACAGTATTATGACAGTTTTCCTCTCCCAAAGTTCTGAAACATCATTTTAAATTGACTCTGGAGTAAAATCTGGGAAATATCAATGCATCAGAAAAAAAATGGACCACATTTGAACCTTCAATGACAGTTTCCAGTTTTGAGTGACCCTCATCTCTTGCCAAAATCATGGATAGCTCCTTTAAATCACAACAAAACCACATTGCCATTTGAAAAATGTTGAAGGAATGGAGACTGTTTGTAAATGAAGTGTATTGAATCACGGTATAATACAAAAGGGTAATTAAATTATCACTGCTATGGAAGAGAAAAGTCTTCAATAGCTTCCCCTCCAGACACTCAGAGCTGGACGCATCCACTTCCACTTTCCTCGTTGTCCAAATCTGGTCACGGTTTGGACTTGACGAGATTTTCTCCCTAAACACATTTGAATACAGTTAACACATCATTACACGACATGCCTTTAGTTATATTACTTAAGCTGCGTGTGCACCAAAATATGAAAAGACGTGCAAACGGTAAATGCCTCACCACGGCGTAACATAACACCAATATTCTATACAAATTCTATACAATCATTCAAGATAATCATTACAGATCACCTTACAATACCTCAATAGTATGTTAAGGGCTTCAAAACCCACGTCGGAGGCAAGCGGAGCCCTGCGGAACTTTGGCCCGAGAAACCACCTATTTCCATTCGGGTCAGCCAGTTCACAGCCGAGTCCCGTTGAAACTGGCCCGAGCGGAAGCGGGGAAAAGCCGTCCTCACGTAAGAGACGGGGTTGTTTTATGAGTCCAAAACAGAAAACTAGCCGTCGGGATTTTTCACCAGAAGGGTATATTTCTCTCGCATCATATCGCACCAGAAATAAAAATGAAATCCGAAATAATCACAGAAAACTTACCTCGAGGAGACAGACGTGGTTTCGCTGCTGCCGTCTTCACTCTACAAACGCATGCGCGTTGGCGACTCGAGGAGGACAACAAAGAACGTGATGGGCTCCACTCAGACGCATGCGCATAGCTCAAACCGACAGACACAACGGCTTCTCCTCTGAGCGAGGGCAGCCCGGCCGATGTCCCGCCCTCGAGGCATATACCTCACTCGTGATTGGTTCATTTAGCGCCGCACACAAACAAGTGTAAATCTTGAGGGCCGCACTTATATTAATCTTTCATATTAAGATGGGGGCCGCAAATTATCGTACCAGGAGGCCGCAGTTGGCCCGCGGGCCGCGTGTCTGAAGACCCATGGTCTAGATGATCCAGCTCTGGACCAGGGTTTGAGTCCAGATGATCCCGGCTCTGGACAAGGGGTTTGAGTCTAGATGATCCGGCTTTGGACTAGGGTTTTAGTTCAGATGATCCCTGACTCTAGACCAGGGTTTGAGTCCAGATGATCCCGGCTCTGGACCAGGGTTTGAGTTCAGATGATCCTGACTCTAGACCAGGGTTTGAGTCCAGATGATCCCGGTTTTGGACCAGGGTTTGAGTCTCCAGCTCTGGACAAGGGTTTTAGTTTCAGATGATCCTGACTCGTAGACAGGTTTGATAGATGATCCCGCTTTGACCATGGCGTTTTGAGTCCAGATGATCCCGGACTTTGTGATGATCCCGGCTTTTGGACAGGGTTGAGACTAGATGATCCCGGCTCTGGACCAGGGTTTGAGTTTCAGATGATCCTGACTCTAGACCAGGGTTTGAGTGCAGATGATCCGGCTCTGGAGAGGGTTTGAGTCCAGATAATCCCGGCTCTTTGGACCAGGGTTTGAGTCTAGATGATCCAGCTCTGGACTAGGGTTTTAGTTCAGATGATCCTGACTCTAGACCAGGGTTTGAGTCAAGATGATCCCGGCTCTGGACCAGGGTTTGATCAGATGATCCCAGCTCTGATGGACTAGGTTATTCAGATGATCCTGACTCTAGACAGGGTTTGAGTCCAGATGATCCCGGCTCTGGAGCCAGGGTTTGAGTTCAGATGATCTGGACTCTAGACCAGGGGTTTGAGTCCAGATGATCCGGCTCTGGACCAGGTTTGAGTTCAGATTGATCCTGACTCTAGACCGGGTTTGAGTCCAATGTGATCCCGGTTTCTGGACCCAGGGTTTGAGTCTAGATGATCCCGGCTCTGGACCTAGGGTTTAAGTTCAGATGATCCTGAACTCTAGACCAGGGTTTGAGTTCAGATGATCCCGGCTCTGGACCAGGGTTTGAGTCTAGATGATCCCAGCTCTGGACTAGGGTTTGAGTTTCAGATGATCCTGACTCTAGACACGAGTTTGAGTCCAGATGATCCCGGCTTTTGGACCAGGGTTTGAGTCCAGATGATCCCGGCTTTGACAGGTGATTGCCAGATGATCCCGGCTCTGGACCAGGGTTTGAGTTCAGATGATCCTGACTCTAGACCAGGGTTTGAGTCCAGATGATCCGGCTCTGGACCAAGGTTTGATTCTAGATTGATCCCGCTCTGACACAGTTGAGTCTTAGATATCCCAGCTCTGGACTAGGTTTGAGTTCAGATGATCTGACTCTAGCCAGGGTTTGAGTCCAGATGATCCCGGCTCTGGACCAGGGTTTGAGTCTAGATTGATCCCAGCTCTGGACTAGGGTTTGAGTTCAGATGATCCTGACTCTAGACCAGGGTTTGAGTCCAGATGATCCCGGCTCTGGACCAGGGTTTGAGTCTAGATGATCCCAGCTCTGGACTAGGGTTTGAGTTCAGATGATCCTGACTCTAGACCAGGGTTTGATCCAGGATCCGGCTTTGGACCAGGGTTTGAGTCTAGATGATCCGGCTCTGGACCAGGTTTGAGTTCAGATGATCCTGACTCTAGACCAGGGTTTGAGTCCAGATGATCCAGCTCTGGACCAGCGGTTTGAGTCTAGATGATCCCCAGCTCTGGACTAGGGTTTGAGTTCAGATGATCCTGAACTCTAGACCAGGGTTTGAGTCCGGATGATCCGGCTCTGGACCAGGGTTTGAGTTCAGATGATCCCGGCTTGTGGACTAGGGTGTTGAGTCCAGATGATCCCAGCTTAGGACCAGGGTTTGAGTCCAGATGATCCCGGCTCTGGACCAGGGTTTTGTTCAGAAGTGATCCGTGACTCTAGACCAGGGTTTGAGTCCAGATGATCCCAGCTCTGGACCAGGGTTTGAGTCTAGATGATCCCAGCTCTGGACTAGGGTTTGAGTTCAGATGATTCCTGACCTGTAGACCAGGGTTTGAGTCCAGATGATCCCGGCTTTGGACTCTGTTGTGAGTCCAGATATCCCGCCTTTGACTAGGTGTTGAGTCCAGATGATCCCGGCTTTGGACCAGGGTTTGAGTCCAGATGATCCCGGCTCTGGACTAGAGGTTTGAGTTCAGATGATCCTGACTCTAGACCAGGTTTTGATCCAGATGATCCCGGCTCTGGACAGGGTTTGAGTTCAGATGATCACTCTAGGGTTTGACTCCAGATGATCCGGCTCTGGACCAGGGTTTGATTTCAGATGATCCTGACTCTAGACCAGGGTTTGAGTCCAGATGATCCCGGCTTTGGACCTAGGGTTTGAGTCCAGATGATCCCGGCTCTGGACCAGGGTTGAGTCTTGATATCCCAGCTCTGGAACTAGGGTTTGAGACTAGGATGATCCCGGCTCTGGACCAGGTTTTAGTTCAGATGATCCTATGACTCTAGGACTCAGGTTTGAGTCCAGATGATCCCGGCTCTGGCCAGGGTTTGAGTCCAATGATCCAGCTCTGGACATAGGTTTGATTTAGATGATCCGCTCTAGACCAGGGTTCTAGATCCAGATGATGCCGGCTCTGGACCAGGGTTTGAGTCTAGATTGATCCCAGCTCTGGACTAGGCGTTTGAGTTCAGATGATCTCGGCTTTGACTAGGGTTTGAGTCCAGATGATCCCGGCTCTGGACCAGGGTTTGAGTCCAGATGATCCGGCTCTGGACTAAGGTTTGAAGTTCCCGGCTCTGGAACAGACTCTGCTGAACGTCGGTGGTGAGTTTAGAGCCTCTATTGTGTGAAGCAATCTGGCCATAGTGCCCGGAAACCCCCCTATATCCTCGCCTTCCCCCTCCCCTCACCTTCCCCCCTTCACCTTCCCCACTCCCCCTCACCTTCCCCCCTCAGTGTGACGCAGCTCCAGACTCCACCTGCTGGAAAAACACAGCAGTTGCGCTTCTATAAAAACACAGCTCTGAATAGAACTTTTCTTCGGCTCCTTCTGTTTGAAGAGGCTAAATTTAACTCATTTTGTTTGGAAACAGCTGAGCCTGAGCCGCCATCCAATCAGAGCGCAGCATTCCCCTACTGCAGCCTCTGATTGGTCCAGACTTGTCAACACAGCCGAGGAAACGTTTCAAAAGTGTCTGGACTTGGGTTTGTTCAGATTTATTTATTGATCGTTGCAGACAATTTCATATTCATAGAAGTGAAATGATCTAAAAAACACTTTAAACACACATTTCACAGCACATTCTGAGACCTTTTTACTGGACAAACGCTCCCAATAGTTTTTATTTAACTCCCTGTTTTGTAAAAGAAAATCCAACATTTCTGCTCTTTGATTTCAAAAGTGTTGCTTATTTTTTGCTGTAAAGACTTAAAATCCTGAGTAATTATCTCTGTTTGAGGGTGTTTTTACTTCGTTACAGAAAGTGTAATATTCATAACTGGGGGTCGTCATGTTGTTGTTGTTGTTGTTGTTGTTTGTGTCAGGTTAAATAAAGCTGGACTTTTTAGTTTTACAGTGCGCTGGAACCCACAGAGGGCAAAGGTCAAACACATTGGACTGGGTCAGAGGTCACAATGAGCCCTTCAGTTTGCCTGCTTTCTTTACATTGACACGACGGTTTTGATGTAAAAATGGTTAAGACTTAAAGTTCAACCAGTGTTCATCTGCAAACTGAAGCTCGTCATCCTCAGTGTGCAGCTCCTCCAGGTTTCTACTTCATCACAAAGAGGTTTGGTAGTTTTTCCTGCAGAAGGAGGCTCTAAGGACAAGGATGCTATCCTGATTTAGTCCTGGTTTAGTCCTGGGTTAGTCCTGGTTTAGTCCCGGTTTAGACCCGGTTTAGTCCTGGTTTAGACCTGGTTTAGACCAAGTTTAGACCCAGTTTAGTCTGGGTTTAGTCCTGGTTTAGTACTGGTTTAGTCCTAGTTTAGTCCTGGTTTGGACCCGGTTTAGTCCTGGTTTAGTCTTTGTTTGGACCTGGTTTAGTCCAGGTTTAGACCCGGTTTTGAACTGGTTTGTTTGTGTATATATATATATATATATATATATATTTATTTTTATCTATTTTTAAACACAAAACATAGAAAGAACATAAAACAGGACCAGAGAGTTAAATTAATTAGAGAGTTACAAATAGACACCAATTAGAAAACTAAAGAAACACTATCATGACACAGATACATTTAAAGTCCAAAGTCAGTGAAATTTGTCCATTTCATAATTATGTCTGAATGTTAGTTTTTCTAATGTCTGTCCCAATGTCAGTCCAGTCCTTGATTGTTGGTGATGTCTGTGTTGACCATTTTTTGTGATAGCCTTTTTTCCTGCCGCCAAAGGTACATTCCAGAGGAGTCCATTCATTGTGTCCATGGCAGGAGTTTTGAGACACATAGATCTAAATTTCAGAGTGGTGGCAAAGTCAAAAGGAGTCTGCAGTGCATTGTGAACTTCAGTCCAATGTTTTTGAGAAACTGGACAATCCCAAAGCACATGATAGTGCTTTGTCTCCAGGCTGCCACAGTTTCTCCACCAGTTTGCATTTTCCTTGTGAATAATGAGCACTTTAACATGGCGTTATGAAAAAACATGACACTTTTGTCCAGAAAAATTCCCTCCAGAAATGTGACTTTGTGGTCTTCCACTGGGATGTACACATATTTTCCCACTCTTAATACGGCAAAACAAGATTACCTTATACCTTCTCTTTCCCGCTAGTTTTTAATATATTTAATAGAGTATTTGTCCAGATTATTAATGCATTGCTATAATTAAGAGATCATTCGCCTTGAAGCTCTGATTTATAAACCTTGATTAAAAAGAAAATCTGTCAGATAATGGTCATTACTTTGTTTAAAGACTTGGTTGTAATAATCCTTATTTGTAATAACCTATCAAGTCCTGTTACTCCAAGCCAAAGCATTCTTTCAGCATATCAAAGGTTTTCATGTGATTACCTTTGTGTGAAACCTGATTGGTAACCTTGGTGCATAAGACAACCAGTTTCAAGATTTTAATATACTTTGTTATTTTGTATGTTCTGATTAGCTCCTTCCATGTTGTAAGCACAGATTTTACCCAGGGATTCTTAACTTCCTCCAAATGGCTCAACCGTTTGTCATATCCGTGTACAGGAACCCCGGCACGACATTAATCTCAATGTTTTTTCATTGAGTTTCCTATTCTGGATCAAAACTATGACGTTGAGCTGAAATAGAGTGATTTTTGAAGGCAAGGTAAACCCCAACCTCTCCTTTCTTTTGATGATTGTAGAGTTTTAAAAGGGACTCCAAGGTTTCTTGCCTTGCCATACAAATCTTGTGTTCGTTTTATTCTACTCATCAAACAGCCGGTTGGGGATGGTCTGGAATAGGTAGAGAAATCTGGGCAAAGCATTCAAGAGTAAATTTTTCAAGACCTTTTTTTAGAGTGGAGAAAAGAGGAGGGAGTTTTTCTCTAAGATTGTTGATGAGAGAAGAGATTCCGTTTGTCATTTAAATGGGTAAGTCTTTCTAAAGGACAGAGTAAGTCGCTGCCCATTAATTTTGGTTCTTGATTTTGGGCCATCGTAAAGAACCACAATATTATTAATTATTAATTAATCTATTTGAAATTTGTTTAGCACTTTAAATAAATATGGCCAGCTACCACAATTTTTTGCAACACTATGTGTTTAAGATGGTCTTATGTTGTCTTGTGTCTGTTGTTTGGTAATAAATCCTGTCTGATCATTGTGAATTAAATTTGGGAGTATTTGTTCCATTCTTTTGGACATAATTGAGGTGTATAAACGATAGTCCACATTCAGAATAGAAATGGGTCTGTATGAGGCACAGTCCAGCTGGTTCTTCCCCTCTTTTGGTATTAAGGATATGATGGCCTCTTTCCAACTAGGAGGGATCTGAGTTAAAAGTTGATAAAAACAAAGGAGTGTCTTTTAGTGCTTTATGCCACTCTGAGGTGAACCCGTCACTCCACTGAGATTGATTGGTTTTTAGTCTTTTGATTGCACTTCTAATTTCAGTAGTTGTCATTTCAGCACCTAGTTTTTTGTTTTGCTCTTCGATCATGGCGGGTAAATTTAGAGTGTCCAAAAAGATTGTATTTCCTCCTCTTTGTTTCCTTTATTTAATTTTTTTATTTTATAAATTTTATTTTATTTACAAATACAAAACAGTAACAATAATAAGGACAACAAAAACAGCAAAAGACAGAAAACAATACCGACATTAGACAANACGGTCCACTTTTCATAACCCGCACAGCAGTCCTCAGGTGCCACAACAAGTTCCTCGTTACAGAGCAGACTTCCAAACACGCGGAGCACACTGTTCTTACTCTTCTTATGTTACATTTACACCAAATCATCAATGAAGCTGTTGTTTACTGTGTCTGCAGCATCACACGTTTGTGCTTTGACAGAGCAGTGTTTCAGAGAAACGGGGCTCTCTTGCCCACCGTGACCAGCGGCGGAGCAGCAGCAAAGCAGCACAGAGTGCGACGCACCGTGAAAAAAATTGAATAATATATTTTTAATTAGGTGAAACTGGGCCGCCTTTTGGAGACCCCTGACCTAGACTATGCGGGGCTTAGCTAAATGTAATGCCGGTTCAAGAGAACATTTCCTCATCAGCTCTGCTTCGTGCGAAAAAACGTAAACAAGCGCTCAAAACATGTGAGGCGGCAGTGATGTCATGGACTAAACCAATGTGTCACAACTGAAGGGGTAGATTGTTCTCTTTAGACTTTCAGACTTATTTAATAAGAATGAGTGGTGTGTGTGAATAGTAATCATACACTGTCTGATTGATAGTTTTTACCTAATAACTCTTCTATTAAAGGTTGTGCGAGGGGAGGGGGGTCACTGTGAGGGGAGAGGGGGTCAGCAGTCAGACAGGGGGGTCCGGACCCCCCTGCCCCCCCATGATTTCCGCCTATGGTTGCATGAAAGACGTGGGAGGCAATTCTAAAGACTAAAATGTTCAATGTCTTGGTTTAAATGGACTGGACTGTTTTTCAAACTCATTCTTATTAACATTATTTAGAGAGTTTTCCTTTTTTCAGTTAAAAATATGCCATTACAATCTAATGTTTAACAGAATTTCAAGTGGATGGAAGAATATTTGCAGAATTAGGGAAAGTATAGCAGCCCTCACAAAGAGTATAAGAGACAATATTATGGTCAGTAATAGCTAGAGGATCAGGATAGTTGTGCATGTTTTAGTTGGTTTAATCCAATAGGGTTAGGGTTATCGGGTTATCGGGTTAGGGTTATCCAGTACTAACCAGGCCCAACCATGCTTAGCTTCCGAGACCAGAAAAGGGATTTTGATTGATTTATTTTTTTAGAGCAATAAACTATATACATTGATAACAGGAACAGGTTGATTGACTTCCTGTTCAAAATTGTTTGCCTTCATAGTGACATTTCACAGCAGCACATTTTCATATACTTGAAAAAAGAACTACCTGACATTTCTGAACCTGAACATGTTTGCACCCTGAAACTGCTTGTACTCTATTTCTTATCATTGCAATTAAGTACAGAGCAGTGGGCAGAGATGGGGGGTAGGTGAAAAGGGAAATTATCTGAGCACTCAAGCCTCAAATAAATCTTTCAGTAAGTTAAAGGACAAATATTATGCAGTATTTGTATCCTTTAAACATGCTTTTGAGTACCTTTACTTTGGCAGCTTATGTTTAAAAAAGAAAAATTAAAGTTTAAATAAAAGAAAGACTTGCATGTCTCTGGCTTTACCCATGCAAGGAACAGACATGAGGGCTCCATCTATTGGCAGCAGGGAATTAAGAATTTGAGAGAAAAACATAGGGGCTTATACAGATACATGCTGCAATCTGTTGGACAAATGTATATCTAGAGTCACATGCAGTCTTGACTCCTCCATATTGAGTGGATGTGTCTTCTCCTGGTTAGTATGCCTCTGTGTTGTTGCTGTCATAGCTGTTACATTGACAGAGAGCTGACAATATAATTACGTCCCCTGTGGGAGCTGACTGCCGGTGATGAGGAGGCAGTGCGGCGATATGTGATGCAGATGGTGATGAGAAACTGCAGTGCGAGTGTTATCCTCTGTGCGTCTTTTATGGTCAAGTTCATGAATAAACATTTCACGAGATTTTCACCGCCATAATCCGTTGACGCGAACTGCTCCTCGGAGATTTCACTATTGTGTTGTGTGATTAATTGCAGCATTTGGTGTCATTCGCATCTTTATCTCAAGGTTACAGAGTGAGAGGACAACACAGATTAGCCGACAAGGCAAACAACGCCATGTGGGTATGTAGTCCGTGAAGCTCTAATTATTAAGGTTTGTATAAATTAGCTGTGTGGATCTGATTAATTGAACTGCAAGGAGGATAAGACCTAATTTTACTTCAAACTAGGGGTGTAAATCACATACTGCGATTATTCAGTTCAGTCTTTATCACTTGATAACAAAATATAATAATAGGTAAAATTAAAAAAAAAATTAAAAAGCTGTTCAGGGTCAAAAATAGTAAAAAAAAAAAAAGTAACAGATATCATTCCAAATTCAAACTAAATTAAAGTCGCAAGCGGCGATGATGGCCCTCGCCACATGGGCAACTGCCCTTCCCGCACATCCACAGCAAACAGATGAAAAAGCGAACATATTTGTGACAATAGCTCTGTTTGTCTGTATTTGTTATTTAGGCAGCGTTAAATCATCCGTCACTGTCAGGCCATGTCAAAATAAAACTGCTCCTATATCTGTAAAACACAGAGGCCTTCACTTTGTAAGTGTCACAGAAAGTGTTTAGTTTGCCGTTTGTGAACTTTCACAAATAGCAGAGGAATTTCAGTCAAGGGAACCACGGCTTTGAACCGTCAACCCGTACACAATACAGATACGATGTAATGTACTTTATAGAGTGATTTGACCTGACCCAATGTGTGTGCCAATTTTCACTCTGCACAAAATATTTTTGACTTTCTATATAGATCTGACAAGTCTGATAGATTTGTATAGGAAATATCCTGTTTCTAGAGGCCAAATGGTATAGGGACAAAAAAAGGTATAGGTCCCATGGAGTTTTCTGCTTCTTTTTTATGTATAAAATCATCTCCCTAAATTTCGTGGTAATCGGACATTTTTGGAATATTAAGTGAACTGTAGGGGGCGCTATAGTTGTGAGTGGCCATGTGCTAATTAATTCATTCTGTTAGTTTTTCATGCCACACCAGTGGTCGCAATTTCAGCTTTTAGCTTGATGCATGATGGTTTGAAAATCATACAAAAAGAGGAAATGAAGACGTTTTTTGATGCAGCTGATTGGCTGATTATTAAATGTCAATGTCTGTAGATATGGAAAGTGTTGATTTGAACTCATCCGGACAAAATAACTTTTTAAAAACCATTTTGAATAAATGTCAAAGTGAGGCAGCATCTGATTCAAAATGGCGAAACTTCCTGTCTGTCATAGGCTCCCAAATAATATATTCTACTTTGCTCATTGATCCTTCTACCATGTTCAGTTCATCAATTCATGAGCCGTGGCCAAATTCGCACTACCAACACCACACTAACGTCCTACGATCATCTTTCCTTATATTCACCTTTTATTTTATTATTTCTCTATGTCACTGGCACGCAGAGATCCTAGCAAGAACCTTTAATTTGTGACACCAGAATCACATGACCACACCTACATTGCTAAGTTATCAAGATGCATGAGACATTTTTCCAATTGTAAACTAGTGGTGAGTTTCACTAATTCTCGACAGTTGTTTTTATTCTCACCTTTGGTGATTACATGTTGTTCTCGTAGTGAATGTTTAGTTGTTGTCTATCAGGGCCACAACAACTCTTACTTAAATACATATGTCATGGACACCAAGAGTCCAAACACAATAATCACGTCATTAACACCTAAAGGACTTTTACACAATACCAGTGTCAAACCAAATGGTCACTTCACAAATTTCCTAACACAACAGTCAACACACATAATGGTGATCCAAACTGGGGTAATATCACTCCTTACACCACATAAATGGTCGTGGACAACACAATTAGTACTGAACATATCCAGTCACTCCAAACACATTGTAGGAACAAATTGGTCACTGACACAATCTCAGCACTCCTACAGACATATCGAACTTACACCACATTTAACGAGACTCCTAAGAATCTGTTGGTTATATATGTCTCCCACACCACACATCGTATGAACCAATATTGGCTCACACCACACTCACACTCCTACACCGTATCAGTCGGGAAAAGTATAGTCACTAACAAATACCAGTATTTACACCTACTCGTACTAATCATGGGAGTGTACCCAGATCACTGATGACGTAACCCTTGACACTGCTGACCTTAAATAAAATATTATTATTATATTGATTACCGGACAAGTGACTAACGGGACATGTGACGATATGGGAACGTGACGTACGGGACGAAGTTGACGTACGGACGACGAATTTGACGTATGGGAAATGTGACGTACGGGACAAGTGACGTACGGACATTTACGATGGGAATGTAGTAGGGACAAGTGACGTACGGAGACATGTGACGTCGGGAAACGTGACGTACGGACATGTGACGTACGGGAAACGTTGACGTACGGGACATGTGACGTACGGAAACGTGACGTACGGGACATGTGACGTACGGGAAACGTACGGGACAAGTGACGTGACGTACGGGACATGTGACGTGGGACAGGGAAACGTGACGTACGGGACAAGTGACGTACGGGAAACGTGATGATGACGTTACGGGGACATGTGACGTACGTGACGTACGGGACAAGTGACGTACGGGACAGTGACGTTGGGAAACGTAGTACGGCTGATTACGGGAAACTAGTACGGACAGTAGTACGGGAAAGTTGAGTACACATGTGACGTAATATGCGTACGGACATGTGAGCTATAGCACGGTGAAACAAGAGATCTTCGTGATTAGAAAGCCTTTCCCTGGGGGATAAGTGTGCCCGTGGTCTGCAGCGGAGCGAGAGAGGCAGTGATTCCAATACAGACGCACTGAGGAGACGTAGCGATGCAGAGATGGAAACAACTCAACAACTAAACCTTCTCAATCATGGACATGGACATGGAGCCACTCCCCTGAGGCAGGAGGCTACAGTCATTTGGACCAAAGCCTTTCTTCAAGAACAGTTTCTTTCCCGTTGAACACAACCTGTCACTTTAATAATAGCACATCAACAGCATATCCAGTTGCACTGCTTATTTTGCACTATTGTCTGACCAACCTGACTGAACCTGAGGCTACACAAACTCTTAAGTCAATTTTTAAAACACACAAATAAAAGCATTGTCTCACTACAGTGTCAGTCTGCTGAAGTTCACAAGCATCGTTTTCTAATAGTAATCAGCATCATATTCATTAGACGTATTCTATAATAACATCGAGGGGGGTAAGGCAAAGGGGAAGGGGTAGGGCTAAGGGGTGGTGTGTGTGTGTGTGTGTTGTGTGTGTGTGCTACTTCAGAGGCTGATCTTTAACTCAACGTTTTTGCTTATCGTGTGAACAAATCAGATTTTTTATTATGATTCTATGACAAACAAACACAAACAAATAAATAATTCCTATATTATTCTCAAAAAAGCTGCTTTTACAATCTATCCGTACAGGTAATTCCACAGGGGGCAAAATCCATATATACATTACACAATAGTTACAATTTGCTGAAGACACCTGAATGATAAAACACAGCATTTGCAGCTGGGTCTACTCTGTAGACCACAGACGCTCTGAAGGCCTGGCATTACTGCAGCTCTTACTCCATCTTATGGACTGGAGCTTAACTGCACCCCTCTGAAAGCCATGTGGAATGCATGTTTAGGTTAAGAGTGCACAGGGCGCCATCTGGTGGAGAGCCAAACTGCTGTAATAAAATGTATTTCCAAACATTTAAAACCATGCTTTGAATTTCTTTGCACAGTTTCTTCTTTCCCTGCTTACCCTTCTCGTGGAGGGTGTCAATGACATGGTCCCCATGACTGTGTAGCGTACTGACCCACACTGAGAGACCATTTAAAATCTCAGGGAACCTTTACGTGTGTTTTGATCAATCAGATTGTGACACCATGACTCTACAATATTGAACTTTTTCACAATATTCAGACACTGAATTTTGGGTTTTATAGTCTGTAATCCCTAATTAATTATCAAATTATAAAGGCTTCAATTATTTCACTCAATGTGTAATGCTAAATCCAGGTTTGACTTTTTTAAATGAAGGGAACAAATATTGGCATTTTTCTTTTTAATATTTTCTTATTTTTTTTTCCTTCAAATTTGTATAAACAAAGAAAGAGAGCAAAAGAGAACAAAACGACCAGAGAGAATGAAATAAACAATAAAACGCAAGTAGACATCAACTAAACACAAAGACAAACATAATCCCGTCATATTTCTTAAGTGCCCAGTTAAAAGTTGTTAAAAGCAAAGGAGTAAATGTTTCTTTTAGTGCTTTGTACCACTCTGAGGTGAACCCGTCGCTCCCCGGAGATTTATTGTTCATTGGTCACTTGATTGCACCTTGTATTTCCAATACTGCTATTTCAGCTCCTAATGTGTTTTTTCATCTTTCTTCCAAATATACCATAAGGTAGAGAGGAGCATGGTCAAGTAGATCCATTTTGCCCACATCTGCCGCCATGATTTTTTATCTTTCTTTGTTGAAACTAAAGAAATGTGGATTTGAACAATGGGCATACTAGCGTGCACTCGGGTTCATCTCCCTCCAGATGTCTATGAGTCCTATATTCTTCATTCATTTACAGAACTTCTTATTTATTGTTCCTCCAGTGCCTCTTGAGTTTGCCAGGTCTAGTGTTAGGGTTCCAATCGCCATCACATATCAGAGTGGTTTACAATCAGGTCCATAATACGTGTGCTGGTGGCGCATGCACACTCAGCAGAGTAAAAACCTTTCCAATCATATTCCCTTTAACCAGCACATATCTGCCCTCTTTGTCTTTGCATTCAAAACTGTGTTCAAAAGCTGTTCGATTTGAAATAAATATTACAACTCCCCTCCTGTGTTTGCCTCTATATGATGAATAGCACGACTCTTCAAAACAACATTTTGTTAGTTTTTGATGTTCAATGTCGTTCAAATGTGTCTCTTGTAAATATATAATGTCTATTCTTTCTTTTCTCATTTTGGTTAAAATCTTTGATCTGTTTGATTGGGTTCAATATGCAGTTAATGTTAAAGGATGCCACTTGGCAAGGCAAGGCAAGTTTATTCGTAGAGCACAATTTGTACACAAAGGCAATTCAAAGTGCTTCACACAACAGGAATAAATTCATTAAAATCACAAAGACAAGGCAGAAATCACAAAACCTTAATTTTAAAGAAATTTAAAGGTGCCATTTTCAGGCTATCCGTCAAATAGTTTAGGACATAAAAGAGAAGAGTGCAAAGAAAAGCATTTCAGTCATATGCACAGCCAAACAAAACAGTTTTTAGTTTAGAGTTTTTGAGTGAGTGCACTGGTCCATATTCACCTGACGTCAGTGAAACATAGATCTGAGTGTCGTCTGCATCACTGTGATAGGTCAGTTGATACGCAGCAAAAATGTGTCGTAAAGGCAGCATGTAGAGAGTGAATAGAAGGGGTCCCAGGACTGACCCTTGGGGCACCCCACAGGTCAGGGGCATCTGGTCTGAGACACAGTTACCAATTTTGACAAAGTACTTCCTGTCTTCCAGATAGGACTTTAACCAGTTTAGTGCAGTGCCAGTGAGGCCCACCCAGTCCTCTAGTCTCTGTAAGAGGGTCCCATGATTGACAGTGTCAAAAGCAGCACTCAGATCTAACAGAATTAAGACTGAGGCTTTGCCCGCGTCAGTGTTCAGGTGGATGTCATTTGTCACCTTGACAACAGCACAGTCTCAGTGCTGTGATGAGGTCTAAAACCTGACTGGAAAACATCAAATGAGAGTTGTTTATTAAGAGGAAATCAGTGAGCTGTTGGTAAACAACCTTTTCAAGGACTTTGCCCAAAATGGCAGATTAGAGATGGGCCGGTAATTACTCAGTACTGCGGCATCAAGACTGCTCTTCTTTAGGAGAGGCTTTATGACCGCAGTTTTCAAAGACATTGGGAATGTTCCAGATTGAAGCGACATGTTAACTATGTGAGTGAGTGGTGCTAACAAACTGTTCAGCACAGACTTTAGAAATCTGGAGGTCACACATGGAGGCAGCATGTAGATGAACTCAGGCTGGTGATGATCTCCTGGACAGTTTTGTCAGTTACAGGTGCAAAGTGAGTCAGCTCTAAGTGTGTAGGTGGTTTGAGGGTTATTTTTTGCATTGTAGAATTTATAGCATTTTTAATGCCCTGAACTTTGTCATTAAAGAATAATGCAAACTCATTAACACTTGGATGTGGAAATGAGTTCTAACGGCAGCTGAGCTGGAGGGTTTGTTCATCTGTTTACTGTGGCAAACAGGACACGCCAGATGTTCAACAAAATCGACGAACTGGCGCTGCTGATGAGACGAAACAGAGACTTTTCTTCATCTCCTGTTTTGTGCTTCACGGAGACGTGGCTCAGCGAGCCGATCCAGGACGGCGCCGTGCAGATTGAGGGTTTTCACCTTCTTCGGTCGGACCGCCAGAAGCATCTCTCTGGATGAAAAACACGCAGCGGAGGAGTCTGTTTTCTACATCAACAACGCCTGGTCTTCAGATGTAACTGTGATCTCCAAAAACTGCTCTCCTGATCTGGAATATCTCTTCATTAAATGCAACTCCACGTGAGTTCGCCTCATTCATTCTGGCTGTTGTCCAAGCGCAAACGTGCATGTGGCTCAGCGTGCGCTCGAGGACCAGATTCTGAGTGTGGAGCGGACCTTCCCGGACTCCTTGTGTATTATCCTGGGTGATTTTAACAAGGGGAATCTCAGCCCCAAACTACCAAAGTACAGACAGTTTATTAAAGTTCAGAACAGAGAGCAGAAACACATTGGATCACTGTTACACAACAGTCAGTAACGCCTTCCGCGCCGTGGCTCGCGCTGCTCTCGGCTTTTCAGATCACGGCATGGTTCACCTGATCCTCACGTACAGGCAGAGGCTGAAGCTCTCCAAACCTGCAGTGAGGAAATTCTAAAAGTGGACCAATGAGGCAGTGGAGGAGCTCCGGTGCGTGTTTGGACATCACAGACTGGGAGGTCTTCAGAGCTGCCACAGAGAGTTTGGATGAGTACACGGACACTGTGACGTCATACATTCGATTCTGTGAGGACAGCATCATACCAACACAAACCAAAGTCACTTTCAACAATGACAAACCCTGGTTCACTCCAAAACTGAGGCAGTTAAGGCAGCAGAAGGAGGCAGCGCACAGGGCTGGAGACAGGGGGCGCTACAAAGACGCAAAGTATGGATTTAGCAAAAAGGTGTCGAGATCGAGATCACAGTACAATACGCGTCTGAAGCAGCAGTTCTCTGACAACAACCCCGCCTCCGTGTGGAGGGGCTCCGGCTTCTCACCAACCACAAGCCCCGAGCCCCCCTGCTGCAGACAATCGAAAACTGGCTGAGCAACTCAGCACCTTCTACTCCAGGTTTGATGTAACCACCCCCTCCCTCACGGTGGCCACCTCCGCCAACCCAAACCTGGTCCCCCCACCTTCCCCACCACTCTCTCAGTTCAGGAACAGGATGTTCACAGGCTATTTCGGAAATCCAACCAAGCTGCTGGACCAGACGGGTCAGCAGCTTCCGCCACATTAAGACACTGCACAGGAGAGTTGACCCCCGTCTTCACAGACATTTTTAACACTTCCCTGGGATCATGCCAGGTCCCAGCCTGCTTCAAGTCTGCCATCAATGTCCCTGTCCCCAAGAAGCCCCGGATCACTGGACTTAATGACTACAGGCCTGTGGCGCTGACGTCTGTAGTCATGAAGTCATTTGAATGCCTGGTCTCTTCCAGCTCAACGTGCCCGACTCCACCTGCAGGTGGATCACTGACTTCCTGACGGATCGGAGGCAGTGCGTGCGGCTGGAGAAGAATGTCTCAGACACTCAGACTATCAGCACAGGAGCTCCACAGGGCTGTGTACTGTCTCCTCTGCTCTTCTCCCTGTACACAAACTGCTGCACCTCCAGCCACGACTCCGTAAAACTGATCAAGTTTGCGGACGATACCACCCTCATCGGGCTCATCTCGGACGGCTACGAGTCGGTCTACAGGAGGGAGGTGGATCGGCTGGTGTCCTGGTGCAGCGGCAACAACCTGGAGTTCAACGCCCAGAAGACAGTGGAGATGATCGTGGACTTCAGGAAAGTCCCAGCCCTCCAGCCCCCCCTCATCATGACAGACTCCCCCATCACCACCATGGACTCCTTCCGCTTCCTGGGCACCACCATCACCCAGGACCTCAAGTGGGAGCCCTCCATCAGCTCCCTCATCAAGAAGGCCCAGCAGATGATGTACTTCTTGCAGCAGCTGAGGAAAGCCAAGCTGCCAGTGCAGATGATGGTGCAGTTTTACACGGCCATCATTGAGTCCATCCTCACCTCCTCCATCACCGTGTGGAAAGCTGAAGCCACAGCCAGGGACAAACAGAGACTACAGCGCCCTCTGCTGGAGCCACTGCCAGGGACAAACAGAGACTACAGCGCATTGTGCGTTCTGCTGAGAAGGTGATCGGCTGCAGACTTCCATCTCTGCAGGACCTGTACGTCTCCAGGGCTCTGGGACGAGCAGGTCGGATCACAGCTGACCCTTCTCACCCTGGACATGGACTATTTGAACCACTCTACGCTCTAGGCTACGGTCCATCCGGACCAGAACCTCCCGCCACAAAAATAGTTTCCTTCCCTCTGCCGTTGGACTCATGAACACTTCTTAAACACCTGCCACTTTCTGCACTACAACTTTAAATGTATCTGTAATTTTGGGTACATAGTAATACCTATTTTTATTTTATACTATAGTAATTTTAAATTGTTTCTTAATGCTGATTATAAGAGTCTTCTTTTAATCTTCTGTTAATATTATAATACAGTGCATAATCTGCTTCTGTACCCTTTGTTGCAACACTGGACTTTCCCCATTGTGGGACAAATAAAGGTGATCTTATCTTATCTTATCTTTCTCAATGCAGTGCAATCCTTTTTGGACAGCCATGTGTTCAGATGAAGCAGCCGGCTAAACTTGTTTATCTTCCTGTCGATGTTTGGAAGAGGTCCACTTATGAATGTTTTGATTTCCATTTTATTAAGCACGTCGAATAACTCCAAGAAGTGTCTTTTCAAAACTTCAGCCTCTTTGCGTCGTAAGTCCACTCCACCAGCATCCACAATTAGCTGTTTAACTCCTTTATGTGTGGCCAAAACATTAGAAAGGCGCTGGGAAAAGAATGTGTTTTAATTTTTCATGATTTACGTCTTGATTTCATCCCCAATCAAGACGACCTTGACGTTTGGCACAGATTCTCTCTGTGTCTCTGTCTGCCTTTTGTTTTACATTTTTCCTTTGTTCATTTACTTCAGTCTTTGAAAGTGGTAAAAATATCTTAGTAAGCTGTATTTTAGGTGACGTTACATTATCTTTGTATCGCTTAGGCTTTGCACCCGAGATTGTGCCAGAAAGTTTGGGGAAACGACACAGAGTCAGTCCAGTTTAGGTTGAAAGTAGCTGTTTTTCTTGGTAAAAAATGTGGACTTCTTACCACTGGATGACACTGGAATTGTATCGTGGAGTCCTTTTTCAGATTCCAAAGCAAATATCCGTGCTTGTAGCTCATGAATTGCTGGCTCGTCAGATTTGTTGATTAAAACTCAAAAAATGCTCTTAAAATCCTTGGTTTACTTAAATATTTGGAAGACAAAAACTGATTAAAAAGCAAAATAAATAAGGAAAGCAGCTATAGCACTTGTAAAACTTCCGATGAACATTGGGTTCATTGTATTGATTTTACCATTAATAATTGTGTCTTTAAAATATCTGGTCGAGCACAATATATAAAAACAGCATACAGATGAAAGGATAACATTGAAAACAAAAGTCAAAAGTCAAAACCTGATCATGATCATAAAGTAGGGGGAAGACCATTTCTAATGAAGGGCCCTCGAAAGCTCCCCGGCCGCTCCAATCCTCACAAAGAACTGGATGTTCTGAGCTACACCATATCACGCTGCATTTCGAATTTCATTTCACACATCATGAAGACGAACTGGTGCCACATCCTCTCTTTCCTCCGGCAGGACGAAGCCATGACATTTTTGACTGAGCCGGCAGGAACCCCGTCACTCCATGGGTGAAGAGTTGCGGTCGCTCGCGAGCCATTTTAGCCTCGTTAGCTTGTGATGCGGGCCATTTTTTAATGGGGCCGTGGGTCGTTAGCTTTGTTCGTCTCGGTCTCGTAGTTTTACCAGGCCTGTGTTTTCCTTGTCCACTCATATCTTGTTCATCTTTTCTGGGATTATGAGGGTCAATGTGGGTTGATGTTAGTTTCTACAGCAGCGGAGCGAGCACGTCCACAAAGCCTGTGACCAAAACCGGAATTAAAATATTGGCATTTTTTATGATATTCTAATTTTCTGGGTAGTACTGGTATATTGGGCCAGTGGTTCCAGATACAACGCAAACAGGAGGGGGGACCATGCACAGCCCTCTTCCCAGAGTCAGTGGATCTGTCAGATGACCATTGATTTGAATTTTTGATGTTGGACCATTGTACAGAGCCCCAAATTTTTTTTACAAGTAAATCGTCGATTTGAAATTTTTTTAGCACTTTAAATAAATATGGCTAGCTAACAGAATCAAAAGCCTTCTCAGCGTCTAAACTAATTATTTCTACTTTGTTTTGTTTTTTTGTATTTGGTTAATTATGTGTAAGTCTTATGTTGTCTTGTGTTTGTCGTTTGGTAATAAATCCTGTCTGATCATTATGGATTCAATTTGGGAGTATTTGTTCCATTCTTTTGGACTAATTGAGGTGTAGATACGATAGTCCACATTCAGAATAGAAATGGGTCTGTATGAGGCACAATCCAGTCGGTCCTTTCCTTCTATAGGTATTAGAAATATGATAGATCTTTCAAACTGGGATGGGGGAGTTTTTTGCCCAGTTAATAGTTGCTAATAGAAGATAAATAAGTGTTTCTTTTAGAGCTTTATACCACTCTGAGGTGAACCCATCACTCCCCAGAGCTTTGTTTTTTAGTCTCTTGTGAGTGAGTTTCCACTGCAGCATCCATCCTCCCGCTCCGACTCCATCCAGAGGCTACACAACTGCCCCCCCACCGTACATGCCGGGCCAAATGGCTCGCAGTGAACCAGGAGGCACCGCAGCACATTGTGAGCTGGGAGGATTCAATGCATCTTCCCAACACATGCCAAGCTCGACTGTTCGGTGTGAGCTGGAGATTTTAGAATAAAGTTATTTTATAGAAGGATTTAAATGCTTATTGAATTTGGTCTAGTTTGGTTAAGAATGCGTTACTTGACTTCCAGGTATGGTGACGCATTTCACTCCACTGCTGCAAAAGTGGTGTTAAAATCATCATTTGACCCTTCCCAATCCCAAAGAACAAAAACGAAAGATAAGTAAACAAGGAAGACGCAAGTCCAGTAGCGCTACAAGACCACAACAGACAAAGTTGACAGTCCACGGCTCCATTGGAAAACAGCCCGCATCACAAACCAACGAGGCTAACAAGGCTAATGAAGTTAGCGCTGCTAACAACAACAACTCTGAGAGCCGTGCTCGGGGAGGGAGACTTCTTAGCGTCGAAGGAGGAGAGAACGTAATTGGTCATCGGCTGTGGCTCAATAAGTGCAGCATGCCATGGAGTCTCTGAGAGCCGAGTTGTCCGGCAGTGTCAGAGGCAGTGACCGCTAAATTGAAAGATGATGGAATAATGGGAACACGCATTGAGGCGGTTGAACAGCGTGTTTCAGACAATACGGACAATCTGCAGACGGTAAGGGCTGATAAACCACGAGGCCTGATTATGAGGTTTCTCAACGACCGTGTGAAGGAATGCGTCTTGAAGGCTGCAAGGGTTAAAGGAGACCTCCAGTACAAAGGCAAGAGTGTCATCGCTCCAGATATTCCATACGAGGTTCTCCAACAACGGCAAACGTTCCACCACATCTGTGATGAGCTCAGGAAGAGAAAACTGAGACATGGATTCTCTGTGAGGAGCTCAGGAAGAGAAAACTGAGACTGGATTCTCTTTCCCTGCTTTTGAAGGTAAAACACACGTGCTCAGAACACCAGGAGAAGCAGAGGTGCTCTTAAGGAAGATGCAAAACACAGAGAAATGAACAGTACAAGAGGATGGAGCCACCAGCGTGGGGCATGTGAGTTTCATTTGTGGTTACATGGTGATACATTTCTGTTGAATTTGAAGAGACTAATTACCAGATTTTTTTCTTGTTCTTTAACGTCAGACTTTATGCCCCCTGGTACATTGTTTACCAGGGGGTTTATTGTACATAAACTCTGTGACTAAACACATCTACTCATCGATGTGTCCAAATGTGGGAGATTGGATTTGTGGGAAGTTGGAAATACATGCAGTGTGCAGCAGGGGGACGTGGTGAGCCAGGGTTTTATATATCCAGTTCTTTCCGACGGATGGGAGTCAGGAGTGCCTGGGAGTTTTTTTGGGGGGGCCCTTCATCAGGATTGGACTTCCCACCCTTTTGCGATCTATTTTGATCGGGTTTTTGGTTCGATGCCAGTTTCCAGCATGAACACCTTTTGTTTTCCTTTTTATCTTTTTCAGTTGTTCTGTGTTCCTATGGTTCTTGTGTGTGTTTGTTGTTTTCGACCAGAGAGATTAAAAACATTTGAAAGTTGTCAAGGGTGAGATCAATGCAATCCAACCCGATGGCATCAGAAGTGTTACAAGTTGCATCCTTCAATGTGGATGGCACACTGAGCCCAATTAAATGAACAAAAATTTTGACAAAAAAATTAAAAAATGAAAAGAAAGAATAGACATTACATTTACAAGAGACACACTGAATGACACAGAACATCCAAAATTGAACAACATTCTGTTATTTTTAAAAAAATCCTATTATTCATCATACAGAGGCAAACATAGATGGGGAGTTGCAATTTTGATTTCAAACTGAATAGTTTTTGAACAGAGTTTTGAATGTAAGGATAAAGAAGGCAGACATGTTAAAGGGAATATTAATGGAAAGGTTTTCACTCTTTTAAATGTGTATGCTCCACCAGGGGGCGATATTCTACTTTCTATGCTGATTGTGAACCACTCTGAGGGAACCCTAATTTGTGACGGCGATTGGAATCTTCGCATTCAGCCTACCACTGGACGTGTCGAACTCAAGAGGCACTGGAGGAACAATTAACAAGAAGTTCCATCTCTTAATGAAGTCTATAGCATTGATTGACATCTGGAGGGAAATGAACCCTAGGGCATGTCAGTATACCCATTATTCAAATCCAAATACACTCTAATCCAGAATAGACTACTTTTTTGTTCTCAATAAAGACAGATCTAAAACCACTGAAGCAGATATAGGCACAATAGACCTAAGTGATCATGCTCCTATCTACATCTCTCTGGATTTGGAGGAAAGACAAAAAAACACACTTTGGAGGTTCAATGCCAGCCTGCTTAACGACAGGAAAGGAAAACATTTCCAACAACATTAACACATCTGGAGGAAAATGTCACTGGGGAAATTTCTCCGCCCATCCTCTGGGATGCTTCCAAAGCAGTCTTGAGAGCACAAATATAGCTATAGTCTCCAAAAAAAAGAAACAGAATATGCTAAATGATCTGCAGGAAAAATTTTAAATTGTTGGTGGAAAACCGTGCCAAAAAGGGGTGTCCTAAAATGCTACAAGAAATTAAAAAGATACCAAACAAAAAAATTCTCTTTACCAATACCAAACAAAGATATTATGAGAGTGGATCAAAATGTTCTAAATTACTATTTTGGAAACTTTAAACACAACATGCTGAAAGAACAATTTTAAAAATACGAGACAGACAAAATGATGTCATCTTAACCAAACAAGACCAAATTCAATCAGCATTTGAATCCTTCTATAAAAAACTTTTTTCAAAAATCTCTTAGATATTTAGGTGTGGTCCTCCATACAGACCTATCAACAATTCTGGAGAAAAATTATACCCCCTTTTTACCGCTATTAAAAAAGACCTTGAAAAATGGAACAAGATAATATAAGATGATCCTTATCCCCTTAATAATTAGTTTGGATTTTGTTAGTTGGTCTTAAGTCCAAGTTTAATTATAAAAAATATTGGGGCAAAGGTTTGAAACTATAAAAAATGCGCCTGGTCTCCGCTCCTGTTTAATGTTTTTCCCAGGTTTCTCTGTTTGTTCCAGACTCTTCCAGTTTCCATCTCCAACCGGCTGTTTGATGAGTGGAATAAAGCAATCTTGAGATTCAAATGGCCGGGGAAAAAACCCTGTATCCGATTCAAAACTTTATAGTTATAGTATAAAGAAAAAGGGGCCTGGGGTTTGCCTTGTTTGAAAAATGACTTTATTTCACCTCAGATCAGAGCGTTGCTGTGCTGGTGTGACCCAGAATATGAAGCTCAATGGAAGAATATTGAGATTGCTGTTGTGCCGGGGGTTCCTGTACAGGCCTTACTGGAAGTTGAGTCACTTGAGTTGGTTCTTGCAACATCGAAAGAGTTGATCAAAACATACAAACTAAACAAAGATGTTAAAATCTTAAATTGGTTGGCTTATGATCAAAATGTCACACCTAACAACACAGACTCAAGATTTAAAGTCCGGACAACAAAAGGTCTAAAGGTCTTTTACCAGATTGTAAAGGAGAATCATCTGAAGAGCTTTGATGAGTTGAAAGAATCTTTTGGTTTAGAGAAACAGGACTTTTATAGGTATTTACAAATAAGGAGTTATTATAATCAAGAAATCAAAAAGAATGAAGACCATCATAGCCCTTTGACCGAAATATTTATTAAAGCATATAAATCTGAACTTTTCAAGGGGACTAATATCTAAATTGTACAAATGTATTAACAATTTGGGCCCTCATTCTACTGATTACATTAAGGGGAAATGGAAAAGAGAGGGTCACTTTGTTCTGGCAGCTGAAGAGTGGGAAAGTATATGTACATCTCACTGGAGAACCACAAAGTCACATGTTTGGAGGGAATTCTGTTGGAAAAATGTGTCTCGCTTCTTTCTAACTCCATGTCAAAGTGCCCATTACTCACAGGGAAATGCAGACTGTTGGAGAGGATGTGGCAGCAGGAGACAAATCACTATCATGTGTTTTGGGAGTGTCCTGTTGTTCACAAGTTTTGGACTGAGATAAACAAAGTCTTACCGACAATGTATGACATCACCATCCCCACTGGATTTCAGAACTATGTATCTGGGCCTCAGGACTCCTGCCATGGACACAACCAGGCAGTTATCTCTGGAACATCCTCCTGACAGAAGCGAAAAAGGCTCTAACAAAAAAATGAATGACACAAAAATGCACCGACAATCAAGGACTGGACTGACATTAGACTGGACATTCGTAACATGGGAAAAATTACATTCAGACTTAATTTGAAAATAGATCAATTTGACAGACTGTGGACTTTATGGGACAATTTCATTGGGTTTTGTGTGCTATGATTTTCTCTCCTTTTGTTTTATTATTTTGTCTACTGTTTTTGATTTTATGTTTTTTTTTTTCCCTCTGGTCTTGTTTATGTTTGTTTATGTGTTGTTAATTCTAAAAAATAAAAACACTTTAAATTAACTTTTAACTTTTAAAAAGAATGCGTTACTTTGCCTATCCTGTATTTTAAAAATTGTTGTTTTCTAAGTTTCCAGGATAATAATTCACATTTTGGTCCACTCTCTCATAATATCTTTGTTTGGTAAAGAGCAATTTCCTGTGAAGTATTTTGTATTCTTAATGAATTAATAACAGAATCTTGCTCTTCATAGTCTTGTTCTCCTCCTGCAGTTTCCTTATCTCAGCTCCTGTGACTCATCCATAATGTCTGGAAATACATTGTTCCGCTTCAACGATGGGCCCGTCTTCTCCCGCCCTCAGGCTCGTCACATCGGCTTCTACTGTCTCCGTTCTCAGCCCTGACCTCAGCTCTCAATGACGCCATGTCACACTGCATTTCACGCAACATGAGGGCCAGCCGTTGTAATGTTATGTCCTCTCCTCCATCCGCACCGCGTGGACCTGAGGAGTCTTCACCAGGGACGGAGGTCGTCTGTGGGCGCGTTCCCTCAGGAGCTGCATGGTTAAGCTTGTGATAAAATCTGTTTTCCATCATGGTTACAGTCCATCAGCTGTGATTGTTTAGCTCCTGAGGCATTACCTCCCTTGTTTTGTCTGTGTTCACTCGTCTCTCCCAGCATCTTGTTTCTCATTTTGTGGGTGAAAAGGAGATTTTAAAGGCAAATGTCGGAAGTACGACTTAGTAGTGCAACTAGTCAGTCTGTGCCATCCCCTGAAGTCCCTGCAAACACAACATCTAAAAGAAACATGCTTTCTAAAGAAGCATGAACTTATTTCATACATTTTAAATAATACTCAATTGCATTTAAGCAGTATGGAAAAGACTACTTTTAGAACCCCTGCTCCTCAAAATGTCTGTTTACGTCCCTGCGTGGTAGGTGGGTGCTCCTTGTGAGTGTTTTGTGAAAACCTGAGCAGTTTGCTCCTGCTGTTTAATTATTTACCTCATCAGTGCTCTTATTTCTCTCCTTTTTGTCTTTTTGTGGGTCAGTGAAGTGTCTTGTGTGCATGTGGTTATTAGTGTAGTGTCGATGTAACTGTGTGTGTAGCCTTGGTTTGCCCTATTATGGTCAAGTCACAGTTTCCAACTGTACCAACTCAGCACGAGCACTTTATATCCATTTAGCACTTTACACTTAGCACTAGCAACCAACTAACACTTAGCATATTGAAAACAACAAGAACTTAAGCCCTTGCGCTTAGCACAGTTGGCAGTTAATACTCATTTGGATTTGTTGGGATTTTGTTTGGTTTGCATGTAGTTTCGGTTTTGTCTTAGTCCCACATTTGTTATTGCTACATTTATTTCAGGTTGAGGGTGTTTATTCAATCATAAGTTAAAACGTTTTGTGCTGCCCAGTGGTTGAGTGGTTAACACATGCCAGGCTCCATGTGAATCCCGGACAGTTTACTGGATGTTCTCCCTTCTCTCATCCCCATTTCACGCTCAGCTGTCCTGTCTAATCAAGCCTATGGGTCAAAAAATCTTTTTAAAAAGAAAGACATACAACTTTTAACTATTTTAACTATCTTTTTTTAAGGCAGACATATCTGGGTATTTTAAAGAGGACATTATCTCCTTACACATGCATATTGTGGGCATGTTTAATCAATTTTAGCTCGCATTTTCAATTGTCCTTATATTTGTCTTAAGTGACTACTGTTCTGTCACCACAAATGGTTTTCACTGAATGTACATGTAAGTCCCACTTGTTTTAGAACTGCTGAAGTTACAGAAATAAATACGCCTGTGAACACTATATATTTTTTAGAGGGCCACTGCCTAGCTCATGTTTTCTCCGAAAGACTTTGAATAAAGCTCAAGAATGAACTCCTGTCTGCAGAATATATTTTAAGTTGCATCAAAGTGGACAATTTTGGTGCCGAAACCCAGGAATTGCTCAATTCAGACTTGGATCCTCTCAATTCAAAAAGTGGGAACTCGTGATCTAAGCGGGATCTTCGTCTAAGTGAAATGTTCATCGAAACCCAGGAACTTAATCTAAGTGGAACTTCCATCAGAGCAGGACTCTCATTAGAGTGGGACCCTCATCAACTGCAACAGGACATAAAGATAACTATTTGGACTGCTTGAGTTCTGAATTTATGTTCAATTATCAAAACCAACCAGGCCCATCAGTAGGCCTTGTGTTTTTCCCTTCTGTCCCCAGGTCAGTCCACAGGCATTTCCATTCCTGACCTGCCCTTCATGGAGGAGTGGGGCAGAGGCAGTGGACATGGCTGGGGCAGACGACAGGGATGGCCAATAAGCAAGGCCTGAAATAACGTCGCGATTATGAGCATCCCAGGACATTGGAGAAGGTTACCACGCACTTAGAGACTGCACATGGTTATAAATCTACAAACAAGATAAGTGATGTGTATAAAGCACATATGCCCTAAATGGGAATATGTAATACACAGAAGAACTTAGAGAGCAGTTTGTAGATTTATGAAACAACACAAATGCTATTCTAAGAGCTCACTGGACTGAGTTACAGCTGGACCGAGATCAGGGACTAATGATTAAATGAAACTATGAGTTGGGGGAACATAGCTGCGATTCAAATGGAGTTTCTAAACGATACCTTGAACTAAGGGAAGAGATTTTTAATTAAAACATTCCAAATTCCCCTTAAAAGATCTATTTTGGGGAGTAGGTCACTCTGGACAAAGAGGTCTCTGATAATAAATATATATATAGTTAAGAGTCTGCATAGGCTCAGAATAAAGTAACTGTTTTATTGCTACATTGTTAGGCAAGGGCCTTGCCAAGGCAAGGTTATTTGTAGAGCACAATTCCGACACAAGGCAATTCAAAGTGATTCACATAAACGGAAAAAATGCATTAAAATCACAAAGACATGGCAGAAATCACAAAACCTTAATTTAAAGTGCCATTTTCAGGCTCCGTCAAATAGTTCAAGACATACAAGAGAAGAGTGCAAAGAAAAGCATTTCAGTCATATGCACAGCCAAACAAAACAGTTTTTAGTTTAGATTTGAACATTGCCAGAGTAGAACCTGTCTCACATCCTCAGGAAGACTGTTCCAGATTTTAGCTGCATAAAACTGAAACGCACATTCAGTCTCAGTGCTGTGATGAGGTCTAAAACCTGACTGGAAACATCAAATGAGTTGTTTATTAAGAGGAAATCAGTGAGCTGTTGGTAAACAACCTTTTCAAGGACTTTGCCCCAAAATGGCAGATTAGAGATGGGCCGGTAATGACTCAGTACTGCGGCATCAAGACTGCTCTTCTTTAGGAGAGGCTTTATGACCGCAGTTTTCAAAGAAATTGGGAATGTTCCAGATTGAAGCGACATGTTAACTACTATGTGAGTGAGTGGTGCTAACAAACTGTTCAGCACAGACTTTAGAAATCTGGAGGTCACACATGGAGGCAGCATGTAGATGAACTCAGACTGGTTGATGATCTCCTGGACAGTTTTGTCAGTTTACAGGTGCAAAGTGAGTCAGCTCTAAGTGTGTAGGTGGTTTGAGGGTTATTTTTTGCATTGTAGAATTGATAGCATTTTTAATGCCCTGAACTTTGTCATTAAAGAATAATGCAAACTCATTACACTTGGATGTGGAAATGAGTTCTAACGGCAGCAGAGCTGGAGGTTTGTTCATCTGTTTACTGTGGCAAACAGGACACGCGAGTTGTTACTGCAGCTTTCAATTTTTTAAGAAAAATATCCTTTCCCTAGTTCTACAAAAAATGAGGTTGTACATGTACAACTTCTCTTTGTAAAGCAATGGTGTCGAGAACATTCAAAACACTAGAGTTAACAAAATCATTTACATTAGAACATGAGACATTTTCAAAGTTTATCATTTCCATAAACAGTTTTCCCGTGCTGTCATTTATGTGTCTCCTCCGGACAATTGCAGGACCAGCTGGTGGTTTGGGAAAAACAGACAGGTCAAAGAAGACACAGAAATGATCAGACAGAGCAACATCGACCACATTGACGTTTGAAATATTAACCCTTTTGTAATTAGAAGATCTAGAGTGTGCCCTCTGCTGTGGGTGGGGCCACTCACGCGCTGAGTAAGACCGAAGTGTTTCAACGGACAACATGAAGCTCTTTAGCGTTTCTGTCACAGATATTATCAACATGAACATTGAAACACCTGTTATGACCAAACCATCAAAGTCTGTGCATACGACTGAAAGCATCTCAGTAAAATCATCAATAAAACTTTGGCAGTGCTGAGGAGGCTTGTATAAAACAATGAAGAGAATGGATGGAGACTGTTTTAGCTCAATCTTAAAGGATACGTACTCAAATGTTGAAAGTATTCACTTCACTGGGGCTTTGAAGGTTCATCTTTCAACAAGACAGTGCCCCTAAGCAAAAGCCTTGAGGCTGTAATTAGTGCCAAAGGTGCGTCAACAAAGTTTTGAGCAAAGGTTGTTTTATTCTCTTGTACAGTGTCCTTGAGTGTTCTGAAAGGCGCTTTTAAATAAAATGTATTATTATTATTATAGGTTGTTACCTAGATGTCAGTGGAGATGATCGAGGACTTCAGGAAAGTCACAGCCCCCAAGCCCCCCTCACCATGACAGACTCCCCCATCACCACCGTGGACTCCTTCCGCTTCCTCAGCACCACCATTACCCAGGTGGTGGTGCTGAGTGGGAGCGGGAGCCCACCATCAGCTCCCTCATCAAGAAGGCCCAGCAGAGGATGTACTTCCTAGTCGTTTCTCCTCGGACCCCACATTGCCATGTTCCACTCCAGCCTCCTCAAGAGCACCGGATAGCCCACGCCTGGCACATCCACCCACGCAGGATTCGAGCCTCCACTCAGCCTTCCCATTTGGTCGTGCCTCAGTAGTTCCTCCCATTCCAGTTCCAATGTCCGGCACCCTAGATTCACCCTTCAAACTCACAACACCAACTGCCCCACCCCCCGCACTTCAGGCTCCACCTTCTGTATCGCTGGCCTCCAGCTAATCCTAGGTTCCGCCCACCGGGCCATTATTTCCCCCTACCGGATTCCGCCCACCAACATAGCCCTCCAGCACAGGAGTGCTGCCTACACCCACCGGTCTCCGCGCCAGAATACTTTCAGCTTCACGCTTTCATGTCTCGGTGGACCGATTAAATCCCAGGTCAGTTACATAGCTCAGGGCTATTCAACTTAATTTTCCTGAGGGCCAGATTCCTTGGAGACGTGGCCTCTAGGCCGAATAGGCTACAAACCAGGTCGGAACCAAGACTAACCCAGAATCAAACCAGGTCTATCCCAGGTCCAAAACAGGTCTAAAGCAGAATTCAATAAGGACTAAGTCAGAAAAACCAGCAAACCAGGTATTAAACCAGAAAACAAGAAAAAAGAAATCTGTAATAATAACATTTGGAAAATGGAACGTGGGCCGGATCAGATCGTTTGGCGGGCCTGATCTGGCCCCCAGGCCTTAAGTTGAATAGTCCTGTTCTAGCTGGTCACACTCCACCGTGTTCTGACTTTTTTCGGCCACAGCTAGTTCAACCATTATCTACTTGCTAAACCGTTTTTAGCTGCTTCGCAATCTTCCAGTACTTCTTGTACTGGTTGTCATGTGGTGCCTCCCCTCAGGACTCGCTCCTCACTACCAAACAAGGCCAGATTGCGTCAGGTTCTGGTTCATCCCTTACTTCAAGTCGATCCTCGCCTGGTCCCCACATTTCCTTACGGACATTTTTTCCGCATTGGCGCTGCTGTCAAGGAGGCTTCTTTAAATCATCTAACACAGGTCCTCCGTGGCCTTCAAGATCTACACCCACCAAAACCTTCAATTCGTCAATTGGCACCTCCTCAGTTAAGCTTCTTTTGGAGGTACCGAGGCCTGAGAGCCGACAGCCCTCATTGCCAAAACGGCATCCATTTCTGTACATTTGTGTTTTTCATGTTTCTCGTATGTCAATAAACACTTTGCATCATAGCTCAACTGCAGTCACGCCTTTCCTGTAATGACATTTCTGAAACATTTCAGTCAGGCTTTAAACAGCAACATAGCACAGAAACTGCACATTTACGTGTTTTAAATTATCCTCTTTTAACACCCTTCTGCTTTTAGATATGTCCTCAGCACAGTTGACCACAGTATTCTGTTGTCTCGTTTAGAACTGTCTGTAGGTGTTAAAGGCCGTGCACTTAACTGCTTCAAATCATACTTGTCAGAATGCAACTTCTCTGTTCACCTCGGCCCACATCAGAATAAAACTGCCCTTTTGACCTGTGGTGTACCTCAAGGTTCCATCCTAGGTCCAATTCTCTTCAGCATTTATTTGTTGACATTAGGTTCACTCTTTAAAAAATACGATACTTCGTTCCATTGCTTTGCTGTTGACTTGGAAATGTATATTCCCCTGCAGACAAATACCTCATCATTTGAGCTCCTGATTCACTGCCTCAGAGACATTAAAGACTGGATGACTCTTAATCTTCGACACTTAAATGAGAAGAAAACTGAAATAGTTGTTTTTGGTGATTCAGGTGTATTAGGAGTGGTGGATAGTGTTCTTGGTCCCCTGTTTTCTTTTAACCTCCCATTTGCGAGAAATCTTGGTGTGCTGATGGTTTCTTCTCTTAAGATGGACAAACCAGTCGGTGAAGTGGTAAAAACCATCTTTTTTCAGCTGAGGTTACTGGCTAAAATTAAACCGTACTTACCTGCCAAAGCCCTTGAAAGAGTGATTCACTCATTTATTACATCTAGTCTAGATTACGGCAACTCTTTATTTTGGTCTCGATCTGACGCTTGCAGTTTGTACAAAACGTGGCGGCCCGGCTGCTCACAGGTACAAGGGGTCCTGGCATCACTGCACTGGCACAGGTACAAGGGGTCACCAACACATGACTCCAGTCCTGGCCTCACTGCACTGGCACAGGTACAAGGCGTCACCAACACATGACTCCAGTCCTGGCATCACTGCACTGGCACAGGTACAAGGCGTCACCAACACATGACTCCAGTCCTGCATCACTGCACTGGCACAGGTACAAGGCACCAACACATGACTCCAGTCCTGGCATCACTGCACTGGCACAGGTACAAGGCGTCACCAACACATGACTCCAGTCCTGGCATCACTGCACTGGCACAGGTACAAGAGGTCACCAACACATGACTCCAGTCCTGGCATCACTGCACTGGCACAGGTACAAGAGGTCACCAACACATGACTCCAGTACTGGCATCACTGCACTGGCACAGGTACAAGAGGTCACCAACACATGACTCCAGTACTGGCATCGCTGCCCTGGCTTCCAGTTCTCCAATTTAAAATGTTGCTCATGGTTTCTAAGTCTTTAAATGGTCTGGCTCCCTGTTATTAGCGAGAGGTACTGTTCCACCATGTTCTTGCTCGTACTATGTGGTCCTCCTCTCAGCTCCTCCTCTCAGCTCCTCCTCTCAGCTCCTCCTCTCAGCTCCTCCTCTCAGCTCCTCCTGGATATGCCCAGATCTAAGATGAAAAGAGCGTTCTCTGTGGCGGGGCCCAGACTCTGCAACAGCCTCTGCATGTGAGAGCGGCTGAGACACTAGAGCGGTTTAAATCCATGTTAAAAACCTATCTTTTCTCTCTGGCCTTTTAAACATGAACTGAGATGAGTCATTATTTTATAAATTGTATGTGTATTTGAGTGTATCTATGTATTATTGCACTTTTCTGTACAGCACTATAGGCTTTTAAAGTTCTAAGTGTGCTTGATAAATAAACTTTGACATTGACATGATGTGTAAATAATAGAACCAGCACTAATTAACTGCAAGAAAATTCTCTTTTTTTCTCTCTATTCTGTATCTTGTCAAGATTGTTGTTGTTTATTATAAACTATAAATTTATGTTTTATAGTTTATGAAATGACCAACCAACATTGACAAAAAAATGCATGAATACTGATCTAAATCAATTCTAATACTCACGTCTATGTCCTAAAAAGTTAGATGTAAAAGTAATTGCACCACTGTAATAAAAAACCCCAATACATTTATTTCAAATGTAATGTGGTATTAAAATTGTGTAACTTTCCAGATTTAATGAATGGCTCATCTTAACCCAGCAGTAGCTTCACTCGCCCACTTGCCCATGTGTAAAAATAGATACATACATACATTTCCAAATGTGTCTCTTCTGATGCCAGTTCTGCCAGTAGGTGGCAGCATAACTCCATGAAATTACTGCTTTTGCAGCTGAAGCTAAGGTGAAAATTGTTTTTCTTTCTATGAGGAAACAACAGACACTTTGATCACGACGACAAACACTGCAGTAACAGCAAATATGAAAGGGTATGCTATATGCAAAGGTAAAGTAGATTATTTTTAAAGGCACATTATAAACAAATACATAATCTGTTAATAATATTGTATTCTAAAGCAGCAGCCGACTTTTTGTCTCTTGTCCTCCTGAGTACAACAGCGATGTAAAAGTAGGATGTAACGGTAAAGCAGGACCTACATATCTGTAAGGAGGTGTTGCGTAATGCAAACGTTTATGTAATTATCCCTACTTTTGTGACAAATCTAACAAATAATTAGACCTGTCATTTAATTAGTATGTGTACAACTGCACAACCCTAGCCTAACTGCATTTAAATAATTTAGTTTTTATTTCATAGAGGCTTAAAATAGGCTGTCAACAAAAACAGACTACAATAAAAGCATGTTTGGTTGTTTGTTTTTGAACTCCATCAAAGTATTTAGTTTAAGTCTATTTCAATTTCTTTGATCAATTGAAAAAAAAAAAAAGAATAAACATAAAACACAGAAAACAACATTACCAGATAATCAAAATGAGAACACAAGAAAACATCAACTAAACATCAAAACAAACAAAATCACAGCATTTAAATTAAAATTGATCAAATTCCAAATTGAGTCCGACCATAATTTTTTCCATTTGTCTGGTGTCTGTTACAAGTCCAGTCCTTGATCGTTGGTGATGTCTGTCAACCATTTCTTTGTCATGGCCTTTATGGATTATGGATAAATGTATCCATTCATCGTGTCCATGGCAGGAGTTTTGAGGCCCAACTAAGTTCTAAAGTTCAGAGGGGTGGCAAAGTCAAAAGGAGTCTGCAGTGCATTGTGAACTTCAGTCCAATATTTTTGAACAACCAATATTTTTGTCTCCAGCCTTTCAAAGTCAGTATCAAAAGGAGTCTGCAGTGCATTGTGAACTTCAGTCCAATATTTTTGAACAACCAATATTTTTGTCTCCAGCCTTTCACAGTATCTCCAACAGTTTGCATTTCCTTGTGAATAATGAGCATCTTGACATGGAGTTGTGACAAAACATGACACATTTTCCCAGCAAAATTCGCTCCCGAAATCAGGTTTTGATTAGCTCCTTCCATGTTGTATGCACATATTTTACCCAGAGATTCTTAACTTCCTCCAAATGGCTCAACCATGTGTCGTTTGCCAGTAAGGCCTGTACAGGAACCTCTGGCACAACATTAATCTCAATATTTTTTCCATTGAGCTTAATATTCAGGATCACAGAAGTACAGCAATGCTCTGATCTGAGCTGAAATAAAGTCATAAAGTAAACACCAGCCTCCTTTTTCTTTTGATAGTTCAAGAAAAGTTTTTTACTTGCCACAAAAATCTTGAAACTGTTTTATTCAACTCATCAAACAGCCGGATGGGGCTGGAAATTGGGAAAAGAGTGAAATCTAGTCAAAACATACAATTTTTATATTTTCAATCCTTTGACTAAGTATGGAATAAGATACATTTTTTCAATGTCTCACTTTATAGAGGAAATAAGGTTGAGAATTTTTTTCCTCTAGAATTGCCTACTAATCCCTTTGGAGAACCATGCCCAAATATTTAAGTGATTCCGTTTGCCATTTATATGGATAGGTCTTTCTACAGGACAGAGGGGGCGGTGCCAGTAAGAGAGAATTTAGTTTTTCTGTACATTCAGTTTGTATCATTGGACCAATATCATGAAGGAAATGCATCACATTAGGTATGGAATTTTCTGGTAAAATATAATAGAACATCATCTAAGAAATAAATATGGCTAACTAACAGAATCAAAAGCCTTCTCAGTGTCCAAACTAATTATTACTGCTCTGTTTTGTTGTTTTTAGCATTTGGCTCATTATGTGTAAGGATTGTCTTATGTTAGTTATCTTGTGTCTGATGTTTGGTAATAAATCCTGTCTGATCATTGTGGATTAAGATTGGGAGAATTTGTTCCATTCTTTTAGACATAATTGAGGTGTGTAAATGATAGTCCACGTTCAGAATAGAAATGGGTCTGTATGAGGCACAATCCAGTCGGTCCTTTCTGTCTTCAGGTATTAGAGATATGATGGCTTTTTTCCAACTCGGAGGAGTTTTTTCAAGTGCCCAGTTAAAAGTGGTTAAAAGCAAAGGGATAAGTGTTTTAGAGCTTTATACCACTCTGAGATGAACTAATCACAGACCAATTATTATTCTTTAATCTCTGGATTGCATTCGGAGGTGACCACCCCCTCCCCCACGGTGGGGGAGGGGGTGCCAACCCAAACCTCCGCCAACCCAAACCTGGTCCCCCCCACCTCCCCCACCACTCTCTCTGTTCAAGAACAGGCTCACAGGCTATTTCGGAAATCCAACCCCCGAAAAGCTGCTGGACCAGACGGCGTCTCTCCCGCTACATTAAGGCATTGCGCAGGAGAGTTAACCCCCGTCTTCACAGACATTTTTAACACCTCCCTGGGGTCATGCCATGTCCCAGCCTGCTTCAAGTCTGCCATCATTGTCCCTGTCCCCAAGAAGCCCCGGATCACTGGACTTAATAACTACAGGCCTGTGGCGCTGACGTCTGTAGTCATGAAGTCATTTGAACGCCTGGTCTTGCCCCACCTCAAGTCCTTCACCTCCTCCCTGCTGGACCCCCTGCAGTTCGCCTACAGAGCCAACAGGTCTGTAGACGACACAATCTACCTGGCACTCCACTTCATCCTGCAGCATCTGGACTACCTGGGAACCTACGCCAGGATCCTGTTTGTGGACTTCAGCTCTGCTTTCAACACCATCCTCCCTGCTCTGCTCTAGGACAAGCTCTCCCAGCTCAACGTGCCTGACTCCACCTGCAGGTGGATCACTGACTTCATGACGGATCGGAGGCAGTGCGTGCGGCTGGGGAAGAATGTCTCAGACACTCGGACTATCAGCACAGGAGCGCCACAGGGCTGTGTACTTTCCCCTCTGCTCTTCTCCCTGTACACAAACTGCTGCACCTCCAGCCACGATTCCGTAAAACTGATCAAGTTTGCGGACGACACCACCCTCATCGGGCTCAACTCGGACGGCTACGAGTCGGTCTACAGGAGGGAGGTGGATCGGCTGGTGTGCTGGTGCAGCGGTAACAACCTGGAGTTCAACGCCCAAAAGACAGTGGAGATGATCGTGGACTTCAGGAAAGTCACAGCCCCCCAGCCCCCCCTCGTCATGACGGATTCCCCCATCACCACATGGACTCCTTCCGCTTCCTGGGCACCACCATCACCCAGGACCTCAAGTGGGAGCCCTCCATCAGCTCCCTCATCAAGAAGGCCCAGCAGAGGATGTACTTCCTGCGGCAGCTGAGGAAAGCCAAGCTGCCAGTGCAGATGATGGTGCAGTTTAACACGGCCATCATTGAGTCCATCCTCACCTCCTCCATCACCGTGTTGTACGCTGGAGCCACAGCCAGGGACAAACAGAGACTACAGCGCCCTCTGCTGGAGCAACAGCCAGGGACAAACAGAGACTACAGCGCCCTCTGCTGGAGCCACAGCCAGGGACAAACAGAGACTACAGCACATTGTGCGTTCTGCTGAGAAGGTGATCGGCTGCAGACTTCCATCTCTGCAGGACCTGTACGTCTCCAGGGCTCTGGGACGAGCAGGTCGGATCACAGCTGACCCTTCTCACCCTGGACATGGTCTATTTGAGCCTCTCCCCTCAGGCAGGAGGCTACGGTCCATCCGGACCAGAACCTCCCGCCACAATAACAGTTTATTTTCCTCTGCCGTTGGACTCATGAACACTTCTAAACACCTGCCACTTTAAATACACTCTTCATCACTCACTGCACTGTCACTTTCTGCACTACAACTTTTAAACTTAACTGTTAACTTGTGTACATAGCAATGCCTATTTTTATTTTTATTTTTTATTTTATACTATAGTAATTTTAAATTGTCCCTTAAATGCATTCCCTTTTGTTTTTCATTGAATATATGTTGTTTTATTATTGCTCAGTGTTCTTATGTTGCACCTTAAGGCCGAGACAAGTTCCTGTGTCTGTGAATTTGTTCATTGACAATGGCAATAAACCCCTTTCTGATTCTGATTCTGCATTTCCAATATATTTATTTCTGATTTAAAAAATTGTTATTTGGCTCTTCGTTTTTTTTTGTAGAAAAAGATTCAAATTATGATTTTATTTGGTCTTGTTTGCTTATTTAAATACGTTTCTGTCAGCTTGTTGTTTTCTAAATGTTAAGGCTGATTATTTATAACATTTAATTTAATGTTGCCCCTAAATGTCACATTTAATGGAGAGTGTCAATTCAATTAAATTAAATTAAATTTATTTTTGTAACGCCCAAAATCACAACAGTAGTTGCCTCGAGGGGCGACAGTGGAAAACAAAATAAACAATGTTCATAGGGACTTGGAAATGTCCCAGCATCCTGTGTCCTTAGACAGATGTCCCAAGCTCCCCTGTCCTTAGACCCTCCTTCTCGGCCAGGAAAAACTACCAAACCTCTTTGGGAAAAAGTAGAAACCTGTAGGAGTTCCACAGTGAAGGAGAGATCCGACTCCCTCGGACGGACAGGCGGACGCGCCTCAATTTGCAGATACACGGTGGAGCTAGACCCACTCAGGAGGAGAACCAATTCTTCGAGGCCGATGAAGAACCGTTCATATGGAGTGGACTGTCTCTCCAGGCAGACCGTTTCTCCAGGCAGTTGAGGAGCATCTGGATCCACAGGTCCTCGATGTGCCTGCTCCACTCCCGTCGGGGAAGTGGGAGAAAAAGAAGGAAAAGCAATGAACAAATTGCAAGTGAAAGTAAATATTAAATATTGTTTGATAGAAAAGTAGTAGGAAACAGAGGATAGTGCTCAAGCTGCCATACTTCCCCCAGCATAGTTGCTCCTAGGGCAGCATAGCTGGGAACTGTGGGTTTGTATTTCTGTTCCTAACTGGCCTGACCATAAGCCATTTCAAAGAGGAACGTTTTAAGCCTGGTCTTAAATGAAGAGACTGTGTCGGCCTCTTTAACATGGACAGGAGCTGATTCCACAACACAGGAGCTTGGTAGCTAAACGCTCTACCTCCTACTGTGCTTTTAGAGACTCTTGGGACCACCAGAAGTCCAGCATTTTGAGAGCGAAGTGCTCTGTTTGGATGATAAGGTCTTATAGCCTCTTTGAGGTAGGATGGGGCCAGGTCATTTATGGCTTTGTAAGTCAGGAGGAGGAGTTTGAATTTGATTCTAAACTCAACAGGGAGCCAGTGAAGAGACTCGAGCACCGGCGTAATGTGCTCTCTTCTTTTAGTTCCTGTTAGTAATCTTGCTGCTGCATTTTTTGAACCACTTGAAAGCTTTTTATGGCGCTCTTAGGGCATGCTGCGAGCAGGGAGTTACAGTAGTCTAATCTAGATGTTACAAACGCATGGACAAGTTTTTCAGCATCACTTTTAGGCAAGATTTGTCTGATTTTGGCTATATTACGCAGCTGGAAATAGGCTGTTTTACAGGCTTGATTTATGTGTGCTTTGAATGAGAGCTCTTGGTCAAATAAGATTCCAAGGTTTCTTCCAGTGGAGCTGGAGGCCACACTGACATTGTCCAGTGGGACTATCTGCTCAGATAAAGCGTCTCTAAAAACTACTTGAAGTTGTATTTAGAGTGTTTCATTCACTACTTTCCCCATGCTTTGAGCCCTGCGGCCCGTACAACGTCGCGTTTAATTTATAGATTTCTACTTGGCTAACGGTCACCAGGGGGCACTCTAGCAGAAAGCGCAAGCATTTGACAAGAAGACGTCTGTGGACAATGGTCACTGTCCAGCGGACACTTTGTGTTCTCTGTATTCTAAGCGTGTTTTATTACAATCAGACTCATATTCACGGAGAAATGAGTCTAATGAGGAAGTGAATCCAGACGCGGCTGAACAAAGGCACACGTGGAGCGTGGACATGCGATACATTGAAATGAGACTTTCAGATTGAACCAGATGTGAAGACAAAGACCCGGATAAATCAGCTCACAGAGTAATAACGGACAGACGGGACAGTAGGGACAGCTGGGATGTGTTTTCTGTTTGTTAAGATTCAAAATGCTGTGTGTCTCATATTCACTGAGACATTAGTCTAAGTAGACCCTAATTAGATGACCGGTTTAAAAAACAACCGGCCTGTCACTACTGTGTACTATATGTGTAAATATCTCATGTTACAACCTGGGCACCTGCGGCTTATTGACAGGTATAAATGTACCATTTATTTTTCCTTTGTAAATTTCGTTGCCGTGGTTTTTATTCAGGAGCGCTCTGTAGCCTAAAAATACTTTTTATTCTCCTGCGGACAAGACGCCATTGCTCTATCAGTCCAGGTTTTCACTTCTCCCTGCGTCACGCCCACTTATCGTTGAAATTTTATTTTCTGAATCAGGGACATATGGAGGATTCAGCAGTGTGTTGAGGAGCCATTCTGGCACAAATGGAAAAAAATCCAAAACACAACCTCATATTCATAGATGAATTATTATAAATATGTTCAGACGTTCTCCTGAGGAGAGGTTGGGCTCCTGTAGTGTTTTCTTCTGTTCAGTCCCGTAAACTAAAGTCTCATAGCTGTTGCACGGTTGGAACAGAGTGGGACTTTTGGGGCAAGGACCACAAGATAAACCTGATCCAACATTTAACTAATTCAAAATGTACTACACCTGGCTACTACACCTGTCTTTATAGAACAACTTCAGTGAGACAGCAGGGTGGGTGCTGAGTTCTTAAACATATCACCAAAATACAGAAAATCACATTTGTTCAAAATGTTTTAAGATGTTCCCTGTTTTGCATGGTGTTCAAGACAAATAATTTGTTAAAAAACACACAAACAATGATAAACAGAGTTCAAGCTTATCATGTAAAATAAAAACCAATAGTTCCCAAAATGCAGTGCAGATACTTTGGTGTTATGTATAGGCCTACAGAGGGCCTATATTTATTATATAAACATAAACACAATTAGTGCACTCTTCCAAAAATCTGTCAATTTATCTATCAATCCATCCATCTTTTCCCGCTTTATCTGGGGCCATGTCACAGAAGCAGCAGTCTGCGCAGGGAGGCCCAGGCTTCCCTTTCCATACACACGTCCTGCAGCGTCTCTGGGAGGATCCCGAGGTGTTTCTAGGCTACATAGAGTTAGCCTGGGAAGGCCATAGTCCCTCCAGTGTGTCCTGGCTCCTCTCAACATGAAGGAGCAGTGGCTCTACTCCAAGCTCCTCTCGTGTGACTAAGCTCCTCACTCTATTTCTAAGGGAGTGCCCAGCCACCCTGTGATCTTGTGAGCTCAGGACCATGACCAGTCTTAACATCTCTTTATGTACTTGATTTAGGATAGCTTTAGAAACATTATGAGATGTAATATTTTGGGTCTTGATGTGAGTGTCATGCATCGAGAAACCGGAAACCGCTTATGCTAATATGTGCAAGCTTTGTTTTGCTAAATCTATCTGCTCAACGTAAAAGTTACCACCACTGTAGTCTGTTATCTCTTGTCCAATCATCTTGCGCTAAAGCATTCCAGACGCCAAAAGGAAGGAGCAAGTAGACCCGTGTTGAAGCTACTACCACTCACAGCCCACATTGGACTGCTTAAACAGGCCGGTTAGGTTCACTTAAGATAGCGGAGACACTTTCGGACAGTACAAATCCACTCCAGAGTGAACCAGTGGAAATATGGCTCGAGTGAGCAGTCGAAACAGTTCAAAACTAAAAAATCTCTTGTCTGAAAAAAGAACTGTTTTAAAATGAATTATCAGAAGATCAAATGAACCTCATGGGACAGGGGAAAGAGTGGTCTGACTTGTTGTCTGGAGAAATCCATCTATAATCGGACACCAAGAGTAGTCTGAGTACTTTCAGATTAGACTTTGTGACCGCGGAGATTTAGTGTAACTCCTAATCAACATAATGAAGGCCTCACATCATGTCAGTCTAAAGTGAATGTATAAATATGAAATGTGATTTTAATGACTTCCCAAAGGCCACAGCTCCAGTGTTGGATTGTGTCAGATGTGCACTCACACTTTGTTCCTCGAGTGTTCCTCCAGCGCATCACTGAAAACAATGGGAGTCAAACTTCAGCTGCTTTTTAACTAGCTCCCAGAAGATGCAGCAGGGCAACTCTGAACAACGCCTGTTTTCTGAACATCTGAACATCTCGTACAAACAAAAACCTCGACTGTCCCAACTGGCCCTGGTCTGAGACAGCAGTATTTTGTCAATTTTCACAATATAGATGCTTTCACAACTAAATACTGCTAATGCAGTAGTCTCAAGTGTCAAAATGTTACAGGCCAAGTTAAGGTTCATTGCGTCAATTTCACTAATACACACTGCTGCTGTCTATACAACAAAGCACTGAGTGTCGCTCGGTGGCCGAGTGGCTAGCACACTTTCACTCCACATGAGCAACATACAGCATCGTGAGTTCAAATCTGGCTCTTGACAGTTTGCTGCAATGTCCTTCCTCAGTCTCACCCCCCTTTCTACGCTATACTGCCCTGTCTCCACACTGTCCTCTCTCCACACTGCCCTGTCTCCACACTGTCCTCTCTCCACACTGCCCTGTCTCCACACTGTCCTCTCTCCACACTGCCCTGTCTCTACACTGCCCTGTCTCTACACTGCCCTGTCTCTACACTGCCCTGTCTCTACACTGTCCTGTTTCCACACTGCCCTGTCTCTACACTGTCCAGTTCTTACCCATATTGATTGGCAGCCTCGCTCCTCCGATGCGGCGCGTTGGACCGAAATCGAGCCAGTACTTCCTGGTAGGTTAAATAGGCGCTGTTCGCGCCGTGGTACCGCCTCAAAGGACTTTATTGCGGCAGGATAAGACCGGATGAACGTCCCAGGGAGGAAATCGTAGAAGCGATCATCATGGAGCAGCTTCTGCGGGTGTTTCCCTTTGAAGTGAGGACCTGGGTGAAGGAACATGAGCCAGCCGACGGAGTCATTGCTCCAAGTTGGCCGTGCAGTATCTCAACGCTCGGAAAGGAGGACCTGTTGTCCGGTTAACCACAACATCCCAGCGTGCACCAGCTCAACATTTTCTTCCAAGACCTGCCAGACGTGAGACCAACCAAGACCTGTCAGGTACCATCAATTTTGCCCCAAACCAACAACGACCTGTAAGGAGTTTATTTGTATTTCCTGCAACAGCCTGGCACAAAGCCTCAGTTTGCCCAGTCCGTAAAGCTAAAGTTAGCGGAGTGTGCTAGCCTCCAAGACCAGAGGGCGCTAGTGAGATGTAACGATGTAAAAATGCACTAATTAATGGCCATAAGGTTACTTTTGCTGACACTGGTAGTTTCACTTCCCTGATCAAACGTAGCTCAGTGCCAGTTAGAAGTATGGACTATGGCAAGACAGTGGACATTTTGTGTGTGCACGGGACAGCCACCCCTATCTACTGTGGAGGTTACCCGTGACTGTTGCAGACCAACCCTACCTTGACTGTGGGTAGTAAAGAACTTACCTGTGGCTGCTATTCTCGGTTGGGACTTACCTTTTCTGATGGACCTGTTGTCTGGGAAAGTTGATTCTGGGGAGAATGATGACTGTGGTGGAAATTTGTCATGTCCTGTTCTCACCCGGGCACAAGTGAAAGCCAGTGTCCAACCTCTACCAGACTTGGACATGTAGGTGTGTGAGGGTGGCACCAAAGGGCCAAGAAAATCCCGGCGTCAGCAACGGTTTGAAAAACAAATGTGGTCTGTAAATCCTGAAAATTCTGATTCTTTTGTGTGGGTATATGCCTGAAAATGTTTCTGTGGTTGCAAAGCAATGTATTCACTTTGAAATGTCTGTTTGCTAAGGTGGGGAAAGAAACCAAGGGTTGTCTGGGTCAAGAAAGTTTATTATTGAACAATGGGGTGTTGTACATTGTTGGTAATGAGTGTAAACGTCTTGTTGTTTCCCCTTAGCTGTAGGACCCTGGTCATGCATTTAGCACACACAGGTTCCATGGTCAGGTCACCTCGGTGTCGTCACAAACATTCCTACGCGTCAGTTCCAGATTTGATTGGCCGTCCATGATATGCCGACATTCACAAATACTGTACAACATTCCTGTGTGTCGGAAAACATGTCTGTCGCAGTCTGACTGTGCCTTTTTGCAGCCTCTTCCAGTTATCTCCACTCCCTTCCGAAGGATTGCTATGACATTGTGGGGCCCCTGGTGAAGAGCAGCAGTGGACATCAATACATCCTTGTCATCTCGGACTATGCCACCAGATTTCCAGAGGCTTTTCCGCTGAGAACCATCACTGCGCCTGCTGTCCTGTCGAGCGCTTGTCCAACTGTTCTCCAGGTTGGATTACCGATGAGATTCTCACGGACCAAGGCACCAACTTCACGTCTCGTTTGATTGCACCTCTTCCAGCAGCAACTTGGAATTACATCATCAAAACCACCCTGGTACCATCCACAAGCTGATGGACTAGTTTGAGAGGTTTAATCAAACGCTGAAGCGGATGCTCCAGAAGTTTGTGGATGATACCGGCAAAGACTGGGACTGCTGGCCACCCTTTGTTTGTTTGCCTATCAAGAGGTCCCACAGGTGTCAACTGGATTTTCTCCATTTGAGCTGTTGTATGGCTGGGATGTTTAGGGCCGTTTGGACCTTCTCCGCAAACAATGACACTACAAAAGTGACCGGAGCAATTGTCAAGTTTGTACTTGAAATGAGGGAGAGACTGTCCAAGTACTTAGAGGAGGCAGAGAAGAACTTGCAAGGTGCTCAAAAAGCCAGAAAGCCTGTACGACCGCCAAGCCTGCAGTCGTGAGTTCCAACCTGGTCAGAAGGTGCTGCTTCTTCTACCATCCTCCACACATAAACTTTTGGCAAAATGGCAGGGCCATACACTGTAACATACAAGATGGGCCAGTCACTACGAAGTCCTGCCATCCGGAGAAAAAGAAGTCTAAACAGACGTTACCATATCAAACTCCTGAAGGTGTGGAGAGAACGTCCAGTCCAGGCTTCAAGAACTTCCAGTGAGCCTCAAGTTGACAAGGTCGAGGCTGTCCTGAAGTCTCAGGCCACGCACAAAGAAAGAGGTGCAGTCCTTTCTTGGGTAGCTGGATGGTACCGACGGTTTGTGCACAGTTTGCAAACCATTGCCGCTCCGCTCACTGCACTCACACCAAAGACAAGCAAAATCCAGCGATTTTTGACCGAAATCGTGTGTGCTGACCATGTGACATGCATGATGGAACCAGAGTTTATACCTTTCTTGTGGTATGTTTTGAACATGATTATCTAATTAATGAGCTCTTGCTTCGTAGAAGATGCCACACATGTTTGTTATACATCTTATTGTGGGTTTTCATTATCTGTGCATTTTGCCTCAGTGGGAGGAGCAAGTGTAATAATAAAGGGAGCCGCTTTTTGCTTGGGAGTCAGTCGAGCACGGTTACAGTGCAGGTAACAGGTGTGGAGTGAGAGGAAGAGAGATTGAGACTTGGATAGGTAAAGTTAAAGCTGAACTTTACGTTGGAAATTGTAACGCTGTATATAGGTATTTTGGACACTGCTCTTTATCACTGTAAATATTTGCACCATTGTTGCACTTGGAGATTGGCACAAATGAATAGAACCTGAGCACTTAGAATTCGACTTCGCTATTTTTGAAGAGAGTCCCCACAGAGTTATTATAATCAAGAAATTAAACTAAGCAAACTATCACTGTAACCCTTTAAGTTAATATTTATTCAAGCTTATAAATCAGAACTTTTAAGGGGAATAATATACATTATTATAAATGAATTAACAATTTTGACATGGTGTGCCACAAGGCAGTTGCCTAGGACCGCTTTTGTATATTTAAACAATGATTTTTGCCATCAGTATTAGACAAAGCGGGCATTTCATTGTTTGCTGATGATACAACAATTCAATTCAATTTATTTTTGTAATGCACAAAATCACAACAGCAGTTGCCTTGAAGGGGCAGTGAAAAACAGATTCACAATCTACTTGACAGCTAAATTAATGAGTGATATTAAGAATTTTAATCTTGAAAAGGAACTTTGGTTTGAAAGTAAACAAACCCATTTTGAAAGTAAAAATCAAAACAACCTTGTCATTGGTACTAGTATTATGAGGTAAACCAGTGTGGTCTCCAAGATGGGACCCAGCCAAACCAGTGCTAAATCCCATGTCATTCATTCATTCGTTTTATAGCCATCCTGTTGATGAAATTGTCACCTTCTTTAGAGTCATTCTTTCAGCTGCTTCTGCTCTAAATATTAATATAAAATATGTTGATATGTTTTTATGATTGTATTATTAAATGTCATTTTCTGTCACAATAGAAACATGTTTAGGGTTCGCAGAAATAAAAATGTTTGATGATAAAAGCAAAGCACATTATTTGGTGGTGTTTAATGCAACGTGGAGCAGGTTAATAACTTGACATTCTGTTTAATGCATTGTTGCATTAGTGTAATATTCCTAAAATTAGTATTAGTTTTTGATTATTCTCATTAATTGATTATTTTCTTCAATTAATTAAGTCATATATACTTTTTTTTTACATTCCGTAAACCGTTTTGAATAAATGTTTATAGTTCATAGTAATAAAACAAAATAACACATTTGGAGTTTCTGCATAAAGAAACGCATTTATTCTTAAGTTCACATAAGTATGTCTCCAAAACAGCATTATTTTCCCTCCTGTAGACAGACACCAGGCCGAATGTGCGATGACGAGTGTTGAAGTGACGAATAAGGGAGAAAAGGCAGAAAAACTGTTCTGTTAGAATATTTATAAATGACTAATTGACATGTCCCAGACTGTATTGTAAACAGTAACACTATTAATGAATTCACATTTGATATCACATCACTTCAGCTAAGATACGAGTAAACATCTACAGTGTTTGTTCAACTTTGTTTCGTGAGGCCAGTGATGGTTTGCAGGCGAGTCATTGAGCATCATGAGCTCCTGTGCCGTTCACTTTAGCCTCTGTGTTCTTTGCGTGGACTGTAGACCTACACAACAAGTGTGAGTTTGAAACAGACCGCTTTCTCCTCCGTTGTGCTTTAGTTGCTGCAGGCGCCGCACAGAAACAAGCTCCATGTGAAACAAGTGGTTCTGTGTGCACAGATTGATTGCGTTTTTAATATAAATATGAAAATTAACAAATCCCAGGCAACAAAACTATCAAATCAAATTGCTCGACTAAATAATGAACAATTTGAGGCCCTATATATATATATATATATATATATATATATATACTATATATTATTATATATATAATAATATAATATGTGTTCCCTTCTCAGCCTCCTTTGGGTGGTCTCGTCCCTTCTAAGCTCTTGTCCTCGACCTGGGAGCTCCAGGGTTCTTCAGTATCTTTGTTGTTCCGAGCCCTGCACTTTTCTGGACTGAGATGCTTACCACTTATGGTTATATATTCATATATCAAGGCGTTTTGGTACCATTTGTGACTTTAGATTATTTTCTTTTTGAATACGGATAAAAATCACTATAGGAATTGTAGAAAAAGATTCAGTTGTTTCATCTGGACTCTGTTTTAGAAAAAACGATACATTTCGACTCTCATCCAAGAGTCATTCTCAATCAGTGAAACAAGTCTGAGAACTCAGGTTTATATCCTACTCTGTGAGTCCAGATGAAACAACTGAATCTTTTTCTACAATGGAACACTCCTGGACCAATGAGGGATTACACCGACATAATAGGAATTGTATTCAGGTAAATGTATTCTTAATTGTTCTCAAAGGAAGATTTTATTTTTTATTTTTATTTTTTTCTTCTTAAACTAACAGATCTTGAGCCACCTTGATGGCCAGGAGTAGCTGCTTGTATCAGGTTTCATTTGGGTGGTGCTAGTAACCTAGACTCCACGCTGCCTCCCTAAATGCAGCATTTGAATCTTAATTGTAATTGTTTGCGTTACCACAAGGGTGAAAGTAGCAAAGGGGGCCACTCTATGAAGATGGTGGCCTTTTATTTTGTGCTGGAGGGAAATTGCAGGTCACAGCAAGCTCAGCCTCTGCTCTGTGAAAAAAACAAGTGTCAAAGGAGGAAAATGGAAGGACTGAGGATGCATCAGAAGTTGGGGCTGTTTTAATAGAGTCGTGTAAAGCTTTGTGAAAGACCAGAGCCCGGCGTTCCCACACAGGTCAGCCGCTCTCGTCCTTTTGCACTTGAAAAGAGATGGGCTCCCACATTCTTCCATTGAATGAACAAAACCTCAATCTATTTCAGAAGAGAGCACTATGAATAAGAATAAGAGACTGAAAGAGCAACCAAAACAAGATGGGAAAATGTCGTAAACCAAAAAGGTATTAAAGCCCTGCCAATCTTTTTTCATCCCAATAAAAATGTTTAGTTCCTTTTGCCCTGTTGGAGAAATACGGCAGTGTGAACTTTACGGTGACACTGTGTTTCAGAGATAGCAAAACGCTTGACTGGACACAATCCTGGCGCAGCTCTTTGAATACGAATTCCACGGTATGAATCAGTGCATTGTCCAATAAAAAAGTGCAGTATAGTGGCCTCACAAATGGAGACAAGAAAGTGCAAAACATTCCTGTCCATAAACTACTCCAAGTCGCTGAACACACGCATGTATTTGCAAGTTAATGACCCCTTTCGCACGAATGGTAGCGGCGGCTTTAGAACGTTTATCTGAATGGGCAGAGCAGGTGTGAAGCAGAACAAGTGATTTGCATTAAGAGGGGCTGAACCTGGTTTTTACTGTACTAAGAACGTGAAGAACAGAACTAATCATATGATATGGTATGAAAACATGTTTTTATATGTTGTGTTTGACCAGAAAGTTTAAAGACATTCAAACAGGATTAAAGGCAAAATCAATACAATCAACCCAATGGCATCAGAAGTTTTACACGTGGCATCCTTAACATTAACTGCATATTGAACCCAATCAAACGATCAAAAATGTTAACAGAAACGAGAAAAGAAAGAATAGACATTATATATTTACAAGACATTCATTTGAACAACATTGAACATAGAAAACTAACCAAATTCCGTTGTGGAAGGTCGTGTCATCTACTCCCAAGAATGTCGCTTTAGCTTCTTGTACAAACATCGTTGATCATAAAATAAATGTTACCTTCCTTTTTCTTTTTTTTAAAACCAAAAATCCTATATATTTAGTTTTCCCCCAATGAATAACTAATTTATTTTTGATCAAACCAGTTCTTTATATTTGCACTTTCCGAATGTCGCCCCTATGGCGGTAACATTTTTGGCTACTTCACAAATGTCATTAACAAACAAATTGAATAATTTAGATATAATAACTCCAGTGTAGAAATACCATGTGTTATGAATATGACCCCTTATACCGTAATTGTGAAATTTCAACAAAATATGACGATTCACAATATCAAAAACCTTCTGTCAATCAAGAAAAAAGCTTACTGTTTTGTGTTTTTTTATCTATTGGTGTCAAGATATCTTCAGTCAGGTGGATCAATAAAGCTCTTGGAGATCTGCTTGCTCTGAATCCAAACTCAACAATTTAGAAAATGAAAACAGAACTAAAATAGATGTGTAACTGTTGACTGAATGTTTGTTTCCATTTTAAAATATAGGTACAACCTTTTTGGTTTGATTCTTTGTGGGAATACTCCAGAGCTAAAACAAAGATTTGAAATATACGTGAGTCTGCTGTCCATTGTTTTACTACGAACAAATCAATCCCATCACAATCAGGAGCGGTTTTATTTTTGCACTTATGAACAATGGAATGAATTTCATTTTCAATGATTCTTCTTAGAAACATGGACCATCCCTCATATTTTCAGTTACATTACATTGGGAAGATTAGGAAGAAGACTTTTAGCATAAAAACTGTTCACATGGTTGGTCTCATTTGGCATTTGTCTTGATTGACCTCAACATTGCCTCATGGAATAATATCATTTTGACATGTTTCGTGACATCATAGACTTTCCACCCCCAGCTTGACCATACTGTTAGTGTATTCCTAATTTACATGTCAGCTGTGTCTCCTTTTGATCAAAGACCTATCTCTGTATGCTGGGGGACTTCCTGGGGTGCACAGGAAGTCTCAGGCCAAGCCTAGTGTTGAGCTTTCATTATAGAATTATAGACTTTAAAGAAACACAAAGAAGACACCTGGCATTCTGAGAAAAGTTTGACATTTTTTACACGTAAAAAGACAAGCCTTTGGCTAGTTTTCCTCTCAATTTGAATATATATATAAATATATATGTATATATATTTTTTTTAATCTTCTAAAATTATTTTACCTAAATTCAATATACGGATTATAATTGGAAACATAATAAGTCTGGGCACACACGCTGCACCAACTAATAACTGCATTTTGGAGTCGTCTGATTTTTAGCGAGTTGTGTACGACTGAGAAATGTTTTCAAATTTGTACCGTGTCTTTTCTGCGAACCAGTAGTTTGTGTCTGAGAAAGAGGAGGAACACCCGCTTTTGTACTGTCAGTAGGTAAGAGGCCACTGAAAAGACCAGGAGAATCTGGTGCACTTCTTCACTCATTAATAACTGCATTTTGGTTGAGTTTCGACTGAGTATGGTTCGAAAAACGATATGAACGGCTCATTAAGCGTGAACGAAATCACCCAACTCGGGACGAAATGAACAGAAACAAAAGAGAAGGTGCTAAAAACAAAGAAAAATGTGCCTGAGTCCTCAGAGAGCAGAAGAGAGCAGGTGTGTTAGAGAGTGTGAAAGGACACACACACACATACACACACGCTGCGCTCTGCACACAGGCGCGAGCACACACACACACACACACACACACTATGCACGCGCATGAAGTCTACAGCTGATTATCATCCAAATTGACCCCAACCCCCCAATCAAACTCATTTCATTTGCATATGGAAGAGCAAACACTGAGAATGCTAATGTCAGAGAGAAAGGAGAATCAGAATCAGAATCAGAATCAGAATCAGAATCAGAAAAGGTTTATTGCCATTGTCAATGAACAAAATTCACAAACACAGGAACTTGTCTCGGCCTTAAGGTGCAACATAAAACACTGAGCAATAATAAAACAACATATATGAAATCCAAAGGGCATTAAGAGACAATTTAAAACTACTATAGTATAGAACAAAAATAAAAATAGGCATTACTATGTCCACAAGATTACAGTTAGATTTAAAGCTGTAGTGCAGAGATTCGCAATGTTTCGAGCATTTAAAAAAAAGCTCAACTTGTGAAAAGTTGTGAACGCGGTTTAGAAAAAGTCAGTGCCTCTCTTCTCCTCGCGAAAAGATTTTAGGATGTCTCAACTTAATTAGATCAAGAGTGTCTACTTTGATTGACAGCGATCAAATATTGAAAGATTTTATTAAACTTGCTGCAGCAAGAACCATTCTGATTTTACAAATTTGGCCAATATTTTGGGGAATGTGATTACAGACAGGACACTTACTGTCCCCGATATAGTCACAAAAGATGTTCATACAGGATCAGTTTTCATTTTTCCTTCAACAAATGTGCACAGAACACATTTTTAATTTATTATTTTTCATTTTCATTTTCATTTTTTGTTTTATTTTTGGACTTGACTAAACTGCCTTTTTGGACCTAACATCTTACTAACACTATATGTTTGTGTGAATGTGAATGAATGAGAATGTCTAGTCTATGTTTACTCACCTGTCCCACGTGTCTTTTGAGATCTCAAGTAACATTGGGGCACGTTTTATCTTAATTTTAAATTTGCATGTTTTCAATTTCAATTTATTTTTGTAACGCCCAACCAACTCACCAACAGTAGTTAGTCTCGGAGGGGCCGGACAGTGGAAAACAAAAATAGACAATGTTCATAGGGACTTGGAAATGTCCCGGCGTCCTGTGTCCTTAGACAGATGTTCCCAAGCTCCCCTGTCCTTAGACCCTCCTTCTCGGCCAGGAAAAAACTACCAAACCTCTTTGGGAAAAAGTAGAAACCTGTAGGAGTTCCACAGTGAAGGAGAGATCCGACTCCCTCGGACGGACAGGCGGACCCTCCTCAATTTGCAGATACACGGTGGAGCTAGACCCACTCAGGAGGAGAACCAATTCTCTCAAGGCCGATGAAGAACCGTTCATATGTTTTAACAGATAACTTGTAGGACCAGGATCCGGAGGAGGATCCAGTAAAGGAGCTGTGCTTTGTGGACGTGTTGTTCTTTATCTTCACAGGGCAAAATTGATACTAGAATCAAACCACAACGGAAGAAACATATACCTGAAGTCAAAAGAACCCAGAGCGAGGCCATACGGTATGATTGTTGATAATAATTTTCTTGTACGACGTTCTCTTCTACTTTATTTTAACAGGTTGTCCCAGAATCAAAACAGCATTTAAATATTTTCATGCGACTACCTCACTTTTGGAAAATGAGCCTTTGAAATCTAAATGAAAAGAAGATCGAGAGAGCGGGCTTCTCCCTTCCACAGACCTGACCGAGCATGAAACAAGGAGGAGGAAAGCCACTTTATCCCTCTTATAAATTCTGTGCAGGCAAAAGCAGCTCTACCAAGGCAGCTGAGGTCACAAACACTGAAGGTGGAAACGCTGGTTGGGCCCACACAGAGCCCTGCTGACCTCTGACCTCCAACACAGCAGCGACACACTCCACATCAACCGAGCAGTTTTCGGTTTCACCCGTGGAACTGGAAACCAACCCAAGCTTCTATAGACCCAGACTGCCCCAACGTTCCAAATTGCAACGAAACCCAAGTGCAAAGACAGGACCCCTGGGGTCTGAGCAGGTCAAACAAGACCTACAGACCCGAGTGCTCCGACCCCGAGGGCCACACTCTGAATCAACACAGATACAAGTATAAGCTTGAGCGCTGCTTTTTATCCAAACCAATTTATTTTAAAATACCCACACAGACACTTGTCCTATGACCCTGGAAACACCCTGTCCCCTTCCCCCCTCCCCCTCATGAGGGAGGACCCCTGGACAACACAGATCATAAATGGACCCTCCTTGGTGTCAAAATTAAAGCCACAAGAAGGATCAAGGATCAAGAAGGATTCTCTGTCTGCTTGGGGGACTTCCTGGGTGCACAGGAAGTCTCAGGTCACACCTAGTTTTTGGGCTTTCACACCGCTGTATTGTCTCTGAAACAGCACCCAGACAGTCACAGTGTGAATGCAATCATTCAAACCCCCGCCTCTATTCCTGCCACACAAGCATTTGGCTCATCTGGTCAAGTATGCCTTGTACATGTGACCCGTTCAACCTGTTTTCTATCAAAGGTGAATCCTTTAGTGTGGGGGCTTTGAGACTAGAGCAGGAGACAGAGAGGAAATTCTGATTGTACAACAGAATTAAACTATTGACTTTTGAGACAAGACAAACGATGTTCTGTTTGACTTTATTTCTTGATAACTATTACTTTTAAGTTTTCCACAACAACTCCTGCTGTTCAAGTGCTACGTAATCATGGTGCACAGTGTGAAGACGAGAGGGGAAGCATTAGCTCTGTGAGTGATCCAGAGATATTAAGTACTCAACCAGGTCGATCAACTAATCAACCTAGTCAATTCATTAAATAATTATCAAATAATTTAGTAATTGATTGTCGGGTCTATACCCTAACTCCAAAACAAGCAGTTTTAAGACTCAGACTTAGGGTTTTTGATGAAAAAATCTATTTTGTCTGCTAGTGTTCTTCTCTGTCAAGCAGGGTTCATCACTCAAGGTTCATCACTCAGGTGTCATCAGGGTCATCACCAGGGTTCATCACTCAGAGGTTCATCACTCAGGGTTCATCACTCAGGGGTTCATCACTCAGGGTTCAGCGTTCATCCCACAGGGCGAGTCAAATTAGGCTCAAGGACATATCGGGGTACGAAATGATCGCGTAAACAAAGAGAGTGCAAAAAGAACAACTTATTTCAAGGGAAAAACAAAAAAGAGAGCTTCTGAAAACCTTTTTTCTGCACGTGTTATTATATGTGTTGGAAGTATAAACTTGTGGGTGGGCTCAGATGGGAGACAAAGTTCTTGAGCACCTCGATAACGGGCAGACAGTTAAATTCACTTGAAGCTCTTCTATCGGTCTTGTTTTTGCTCGGAGCAGCACTTTCCAATGAGAGCATCTGATTAAGTCCCAGAGCATTTGGTGCCAGCGGTGAAGACAGGCCTGAGCAAACACGCTGTCCAACTCTTATCGCCGAGCAGAGAGAGGCTCTTCAGTCGAAGGACACTGCAGGAAGGCGGAGCAGCAAAGAGCACAGTGAAAGAGTAAGGTGGACTTTCACATGAATCACACCTCACAATCTGGTACCAGGCTGCTGGAACCGTTTGATTTAGTCTATACCAGTACTTTAATGATACCTGCTTTTTGTGTTTATTAATGGCCAACATTGTGCAGGCACTTAATCACGCTGTAACTGTGTTAAATGTTTATTGTAAAAAATACTTGTATGGACGAATTAAAGGCACACAGCGTGTGCCTTTATATTCCCATTCACGCATTAACATCTTACTGCAAACAAAAGAGCTGAAGAAACAACAAAATATACAGTCTTCAGAGCAGAGCCTTGTGTCAAAAGTCTGCCTGTTGGTGCTTCATAATAAATCCACATCCAGTCCCCGCCTGCAGTGTCCAAGTGAAGGTGAAGAACACGGCTGACATGATCAAAGCCTCGCCATTTTGATCCTGACCTGTTGTTAAACTACAGACCTATTTCAAATTGCCCTTTGTATCTAAAATCCTTGAAAGAGTTGTAGTTAAACAGCTTTGTCGCCATCTACAGGACAATAACTTACTAGTTTTCCAGTCAGGGTCCAGAGCCCCCCACACACTGAAACTGACAGCTAGTTAAAGTTACACATGATTTGTTATTAGCTGCTGACGATGGACTGGTCTCAATCCTGGTTCTATTGGACCTCAGTGCAGCGGTTCAGACACCATCGACCACAACATTCCTACTTGCAGAGGCCCCGCCCTCAGCTGGTTTAAATCCTACCTATCGGATAGGGTACCAGTTTGTTAATGTAAACCAGAGCTCCTCAATCTGTTCTAAAGTAACCTACGGTGTGCCACAGGTGTCAGTTCTCGGTCGCAATTCTGTTTCCTCTTTATATGCTGCCGTTAGGTCACATGATCAGAAAGCATGGCATAGCATTAACTTCCACTGCATCAGCAGATGACACACAGCTGTATTTATCAATGAAACCCGATCCAGACCGATCAAGCAGACAGACTTGGTGCTTGTGTGAAGGATATAAAAACCTGGATGACACTTAATTATCTGCTTCTGAACCCTGAAAAAACCGAGGTCATCGTACTAGGCCCTAATCATCTACGAGACGCTTTATCTGAGCAGATAGTCCCACTGGACAACGTCAGTGTGGCCTCCAGCTCCACTGGAAGAAACCTTGGAGTCTTATTTGACTCTCATTCAAAGCGCACATGAATCAAGCCTGTAAAACAGCCTATTTCCATCTGCGTAATGTAGCCAAAATCAGACAAATCTTGCCTAAAAGTGATGCTGAAAAACTTGTCCATGCGTTTTGTAACATCTAGATTAGACTCCTGTAACTCCTGCTGCAGCGTGTCCTAAAAGCTCCATAAAAAGCTTTCAACTGGTTCAAAATGCAGCAGCAAGATTACGAACAGGAACTAAAAGAAGAGAGCACATTACGCCGGTGCTCGAGTCTCTTCACTGGCTCCTGTTGAGTTTAGAATCAAATTCAAAATCCTCCTCCTGACTTACAAAGCCATAAATGACCTGGCCCCACTATCCTGTGTTTCGTACTACTTTTCTATCAAACAATATTTAATATTTAATTTCACTGGCAATTTGTTCATCGCTTTTCCTTCTTTTTCTCCCACTTCCCCGACGGGAGTGGAGCAGGCACATCGATCTGATTCTGATTCTGATTCTGATCAAACTAGTGTGAATGAAGCCAAATGTACTCCAGCTGTGTTTATGATGAGGAACAATGTGACAACAGGGTTAAAAGTAAATTTTGCATAATATGTGTCCTTTAAACATGCTCTTGAGTTCCTCCGCTCTGGAATCTCATCTTTTAGAACTTACAATCCCCATGTCAAAGTATCCATTACTCTCTGGGAAATGCAGGACTACTTCCTGCTTTCGAAGAGTGCAGACGCTTCCCTGCTTGCTTACAGCTGCTTTCCTTATTTATTTTGCTTTTTAATCAGTTTTTGTCTTCCAAAAATTCCCAAAGGATTTTAAGAGCATTTTTCGAGTTTTAATCAACAAATCTGACGAGCCAGCGACATGTTTGGGAGAAGAAAAACTGTTGGAAATATCAACTAGAAATTCATGAGCTACAAGCATGGATAAAAACAGCTACTTTCAACCGAAACCGGACTGACTCTGTGTCCTTCCCAAAACTTTCCAAAAGGCCCAGCTTGGCACGGATTTGGTGCGATGCCTAAGCAATACAAAGATAATGTAACGCCACCTAAAATACCGTTACAAACAGATATTTACCACTTTCAAAGACTGAAGTAAATGAACAAAGGAAAAATGTAAAACATGACGTGGCGAAAAGGCAGACAGAGACAGAGAGAATCTGTGCCTAACGTCAAGGTTGTCTTGATTGGGGATGGTGCGATAAGTCACGTGATGCATGAAAAAAAAACAAAAAAAAACATTATTTTCTTTTCAGCTGCTTCAGCTGAACACATGGCTGTCCAAAGAGTGTGCAACAAGAGGATTGCACTTAATTGAGAACTTCTTTCTATTCTGGAAACGAGAGGACCTGTTTAAGAGAAATGGCCCACACCTATGCAGAGGTGGAGTGAGGGTGCTGACAGAGAACCTGCTCCACGCTCTGAGGCATTGGACTGGGTCTGGACAGGGTCCTGAGCAGATAATTAGAGAAGAGAGGAATGAGAGAAAAATTCCTGCTCCATCAGCCAGAGACCGAGCCAATGTTTCAACATCAGCAGCACCACAACCACAGCCTCCACCAAAGGATTTATTAGCAGCTGCTCCACCACCACCAGCAAAGGATTCAGCTCCAGCTGCTCCACGATCACCTCCACCACCTCCAGCAAAGGACTCATCTGTAGCAGCACCACAAACAAAAAATCTTCACCACGGCTAGCGCAGGAGTCAATTTCAGTTTCTTTCCTGCACCGGCCCTCATCAAAGGCCTTGGACCCATCTGTGACAGGCCCGGCAGCATCCCTGCCATCGCCCCTGCCCTCAGAGCAGCCCTGGATCCCCCCTGCAACATCTACTCCCACTACAGATTCCTCACTCTCCTTTCCATCTCCACCTCACCCAGGGGCCTTCCCAGCCATCTTGAATATCTGATCAAATCAGGCATTAAGATGGCTCCACTCACGCCTAATATAGCAAGATCAAGAGTTCTGATAACAACGATGATGAACTCTCTCTTAGTCAGACTGCCCAATCTGAGAAAAATTTGATTCATATTCCCTGTAAAAAGATAATGCCCAGTCTCCACTGAAACTAGTCTGAAACTTGCTGTGCTAAATGCTTTACGTAACAAATCATTCTTATTTAATAATTGTATTTCTGCTTATAATCTTGATTTTATGTTTTTAACTGAAACATGGCTTGACAAAACCACACTGGAATCTTGCTCCACCCAACCCTTTATGTTTTGAATCTGAAACTTTCGTTAGAGATGAAATAGTTACCCACAGGTTGTCCTTTGGGGTGTTTTCAACATACATTTTGAGTATTAGTATGCCTTTAAAATTGAGCTAAAACAGTCTCCATCCATTCTCTCTCATTGTTTTATACAAGCCTCCTCAGCACTGCCAAAGTTTTATTGATGATTTTACTGAGATGCCTTTCAGTCGTATGCAGGCAGACTTTGATGCGTTTGGTTATAACAGGTGCAGTTCAATGTTCATGTTGATAATATCTGTGACAGAAACGCTAAAGAGCTTGCTGTCATTGAACATTTCGGTCTTACTCAGCACGTGAGTGGCCCCACCCACAGCAGAGGGCACACTCTAGATCTTCTAATTACAAAAGGGGTTTAATATTTCAAACGTCAATGTGGTCGATGTTGCTCTGTCTGATCATTTCTGTGTCTTCTTTGACCTGTCTGTTTTTTCCTAAACCACCAGCTGGTCCTGCAGTTGTCCGGAGGAGACACATCAATGACAGCACGGGAAAACTTTTTATGGAAATGATTAACTTTGAAAATGTCTCATGTTCTAATGTAAATGATTTGTTGAACTCTGTTACATCTAGTGTTTTGAATGTTCTCGACACCATTGCCCTATTAAGGCGAAAATTGTTAAAAATAAGCAGAAGGCGCCATGGAGAAATGATGATTCGATTCGGTCAGGGCACAGAAAAGGGAGTGCCGCCGGGCCGAACGAAAATTGCGCAAGTCGAAGCTCCAAGTTCAAAAAGAGATTTACAGAGAGAAGTTGTACATGTACAACCTCATTTTATGTAGAACTAGGGAAGGATATTTTTCTGAAATAATTGGAAGCTGCAGTAACAACTCGGCGTGTCCTGTTTGCCACAGTAACAGATGAACAAACCCTCCAGCTCAGCTGCCGTTAGAACTCATTTCCACATCCAAGTGTAATGAGTTTGCATTATTCTTTAATGACAAAGTTCAGGGCATTAAAAATGCTATCAAATTCTACAATGCAAAAAATAACCCTCAAACCACCTACACACTTAGAGCTGACTCACTTTGCACCTGTAACTGACAAAACTGTCCAGGAGATCATCACCAGCCTGAGTTCATCTACATGCTGCCTCCATGTGTGACCTCCAGATTTCTAAAGTCTGTGCTGAACAGTTTGTTAGCACCACTCACTCAAATAGTTAACATGTCGCTTCAATCTGGAACATTCCCAATGTCTTTGAAAACTGCGGTCATAAAGCCTCTCCTAAAGAAGAGCAGTCTTGATGCCGCAGTACTGAGTAATTACCGGCCCATCTCTAATCTGCCATTTTGGGGCAAAGTCCTTGAAAAGGTTGTTTACCAACAGCTCACTGATTTCCTCTTAATAAACAACTCATTTGATGTTTTCCAGTCAGGTTTTAGACCTCATCACAGCACTGAGACTGCTGTTGTCAAGGTGACAAATGACATCCACCTGAACACTGACGCGGGCAAAGCCTCAGTCTTAATTCTGTTAGATCTGAGTGCTGCTTTTGACACTGTCGATCATGGGACCCTCTTACAGAGACTAGAGGACTGGGTGGGCCTCACTGGCACTGCCCTAAACTGGTTAAAGTCCTATCTGGAAGACAGGAAGTACTTTGTTGAAATTGGTAACTGTGTTTCAGACACGGACCCCTTCTGTTCAACCTCTACATGCTGCCGTTAGGTCAGTTGATACGCAGCGAGAATGTGTCCTATCACAATTATGCAGACGACACTCAGATCTATGTTTCACTGACGGCAGGTGAATATGGACCAGTGGATTCACTCTGTCACTGCATCCAACAGATCAGTGTGTGGATGCAAAAACTTTCTCCAGCTGAACTCAGACAAGACTGAAATCATCGTCTTTGGCCACAGAAACAAGAGAAAGTGTTAACTGTCACCTCCAGAGTCTCGCTCTAAAACCTACACATCAAGTTAGAAATCTGGGGGTAATAATGGACTCAGACTTGAACTTTAACAGCCACGTCAGATCAATAACATCTTTTACCATCTAAAAAACATGTCCAAAATCAAAAGTATAGTGTCTAAACCAGACTGGAGAGACTTATCCATGCGTTTGTCTCTAGTAGATTAGACTACTGTAACGGCCTGCTCACTGGCCTCTCCAAACGAGCTGTAAAACAGCTGCAGTACATCCAGAACGCTGCTGCTCGGGTCCAGACTAGAACTTGTATGATCACAAGTGAAGGCTTTTTAACTACAACTCGTTCATGTTTCTGTGTGTGTCTGTGTTTTCTGTAGTGTGTCTGTAGAGAGTGACTGTGCGTGAGTCTGTGTTGTCTGAAGTGTGTGTCTGCGGCGTGTGTGTCTGCAGTGTGTGTCTGTGTGGTGTTGTCTGTAGCATGTCTGATGTGTGTCTGAGTGTCTGTGTTGTGTGTCTGCAGTGTGTGTCTGCAGTGTGTGTGTCTGTGCTGTGGTGTGTGTGTGGTGTGTCTGTGTTGTGTGTGTCTGTGTGTCTGCGTGTTGTGTCTGCAGTGTGTCTGCAGTGTGTGTGTGTGTGTGATGTGTGTCTGTGGTGTGTTCCTGTGGTTGTGCGGTGTGCGTGTGCCTGCGCATGTGTCTGTGTGGTGTCTGCAGTGTGTGTCTGCAGTGTGTGTCTGCATGTGTGTGCTTGTGGTGTGTGTGTGTCTGCAGTGTGTGTGCTGCAGCGTGTGTCTGCGGTGTGTCTGCGTGTGTGCATGTGTGTCTGCAGTGCGTGTGTCTGCGTGTGTGTCTGCAGTGTGTGTCTGCGTGTGTATCTGCAGTGTGTGTGTGCGGCGTGTGTCTGTGTGTCTCTGCAGTGTGTGTGTCTGCAGTGTGTGTCTGCAGAGTGTGGGTGTCTGCAGTGTCGTGTGTGCTGGCATGTGTCTGTGTGTCTGTGCTGTGGTGTGTGTCTGCAGGTGTGTGTCTCGCGGTGTGGTTGTGTGTTTGTGTTCTGTGTGTGCAGTGTGTGTGTCTGCAGCTGTGTCTGCGTGTGTGTGTCTGTGTTGTCTGCAGTGTGTGTCTCTGCAGTGTGTGTCTGCAGTGTGTGTTGTGTGTGTGGTGTGTGTTGTGTGTGTGTGTGTGTCTGCAGAGTGTGTCTGCGGCGTGTGTCTGTGCTGTGGTGTGTGTCTGCGGTGTGTGTCTGCAGCATGTGTCTGCGGCGTTGTGTCTGTGTTGTCTGCAGTGTGTGTCTGCGGTGTGTCTGTCTGCAGTGTGTGTGTGCGGCATGTGTCTGCGGTGTGTGTCTGTGCTGTGGTGTGTGTCTGCAGTGTGTGTCTGCAGAGTGTGTCTGCGGCGTGTGTCTGTGTTGTGTGTGTGTCTGCAGTGTGTGTCTGCAGTGTGTGTGTCTGCGGTGTGTGTCTGTGCTGTGGTTTGTGTCTGCAGTTGTGTGTAGTGTGTGTCTGCAGTGTGTGTCTGCAGTGGTGTGTGTCTGCAGTGTGTGTGTGCGGCATGTGTCTGCGGTGTGTGTCTGTGCTGTGGTGTGTGTCTGCGGTGTGTGTCTGCAGCATGTGTCTGCGGCGTGTGTCTGTGTTGTCTGCAGTGTGTGTCTGCAGTGTGTGTCTGTGTCTGCGGTGTGTGTGTCTGCAGTGTGTGTCTGCTGTGTGTGTCTGCAGTGTGGTGTCTGCAGTGTGTGTCTGCAAGTGTGTGTCTGCTGCTGTGTCTGCGGCGTGTGTCTGTGTGTGTGTCTGCAGTGTGTGTCTGCGGTGTGTGTCTGCAGCATGTGTCTGCGGCGTGTGTCTGTGTTGTCTGCAGTGTGTGTCTGCAGTGCAGTGTGTGTCTGAGTGTGTGTCTGTGCTCTCGTGCTGTATCCAGCCTGAGCGCTCGCCCCATAAACCATCTCTGCCCTCTCTCTCGGCTCCAGTTTGTCTGGCTAGGTGCTTTCTGCTGCACCAGGCTCGCTGCCACCAGGCTCGTTGCACAGGCTCGCTGCACCAGGCTCGCTGCACCAGGCTCGCTGCACCAGGCTCGCTGCACCAGGCTCGCTGCACCAGGCTCGCTGCACCAGGCTCGCTGCCCTGAAACAAATGTTCTTCTAACTCCCCAAAGTTACGGAGAATAAATTGAAAAAAGTCTTTGACATGTTGAGTAATGCATCAAATCGTATTCGCTTTCCCAGAAGTTGCGTGTTGTATTTCATCTGCTGCGTCTTCAGGCAAATGGATTGCCTCCATAATGCTCTGTTTATCTGGCTCTAGCTGTGAGCGCTCACTGCAGCACACAAACACACACGTGCATCTGCCACAGCAGCCGTTACCATGGCGCACAGGTCAACACTGACATGATTACAGCTGTATTTGGATATTTGATGGAAAATGACAGTTTCATACTCGAGCTAGTGATGGTGGGTTGATCACCTACACACTTTCTGAAATACATTGTTCATCATATAGATTATTTGCTCATATATTTCATTTTTAGATTTGTTCAAACTGGGGTGAAGTGAAAATAACAGTCACGTTTGTTCGATCATTTTGACTCCTGTACGATGTCAAATCAATCATTCCCAAAGTCTGGTTTAATGCTTTAATGCTTCTGTCCTTTCTGCTGCTGGCTGAGCCTGAGTCAGACTGAACCTCTGACCCAGGATCAGTAGTAAACATCGTTGCACACGTGTGGGCTCCTTAGTGCCACATTCACTCTCACAACACACTCTCATTCACACACCACACTATTGGACATGTCTTAGAGGTCAAACTAGAGCAGACACAGGCAGAACATGCATACAGATGCCCCCCGGAAGTCAAACTCAGGACCTTGTTGCAGTGAGCGAGAGTGCTAAAGCGTCCCCCGTTGGTGGATGTGTCGGGGCCCTGACTCAGCAGGAGCCACCGTCAGCTCCATGACGACAGGGAAAGCTAATGACACAGTAATGTTTAATGTTAATGTTAGCGGGTTATTCTTCCATGCTGTCGGAAACAAATGGTGTAAATAATAGCTTGCTGTTGTTCAGAGGCGGGTCTGACGAGTGCTGCTCCACGGACCCCCTTTGTTTTTTTTCCAACCCATAGATGGCGCCGCAAGACGGATGCCCTGGCCTTTCTGTGCTCTTTGTTATGTCTGATTATGTTGAAATTGTTGTGTCTTAGCGTGCTCTTACACCCGTGAGAGCTTCTTGTCCCTCCGCACAACAACTACTACGGATGTGACACCCCTCCCACGGTGGCCACTCCGCCAACCAAGATGGTCCCCCAATTCCCCCACCACCCTCGCATCAGTCAGGACATGGATGTTCATACGAAGGCTATTTCGGAAATCACCCCCGAAAAGCTGGCTGGACCAGACGGCGTCTCTGCCGCTTACATTAAGACTTGCGGCACGAGCGGTTAACCCCTCGTTCTTCACAGACATCTATATAACACCTCCTGGGGTCAATGCCATACGTCCCACGCCTGCTTCAAGTCTGCCATCATTGTCCTGTCCCCAAGAAGCCCCCGGGATCACTGGCATCTAATGACTAACAGCCTGTGGCGCTGACGTCTGTAGTCTGAAGTCATTTGAAACGCCTGGTCTGCCTTTTTTCCACCTCAAGTTTCACTCCTTGTCCCTGCTGGACCCCCTGCGTTTCGCCTACAGAGCCAACAGGTCTGGTGGACGACAAACATCAACCTGGCAACTTCTCCACTTCAGTTCGTGCAACTGCGTCATCGCGTTACTCATCGGCTTCAGGATGATGTAAGCATGCGTATCCCACGAGATCCCGTTCTTACGCACTAAGGATTTCAGCTCTGGCGTTCACACACCTTCGCATCACTCATTGCATGCTCTAAGACTACACGCAGGCAAAGACGTCCATCACTAGCTACAAAGTGCCCGACGTAGCCAAAATTGCAGTGGATCATTGGCACATTCCTGAACGGATTCGGAAGATTGCATGCGTCCGCGTGGTGAAGAAGTGATCATCATGCACGCTACGGCTACTCAGCACATTGGTACTCCACAGGGGCGTGTGTACATTCTTCTCTGGCGCTCTCTTCTCCCCTGTAACAGACAACTGATATCGGGAACAATGACTCCGCACGAACTCCGTAAAACTCATAAGTTTTGGCGGACGATCACAACCTCATCGGGCTTCATCTCGGACAGGAGGGATAGAAGTCGATACTATTCGCGAGGGAGAGCAGGTAGGACAGCATTCTGTACTGATGAGTGGGGTGTCATCGCCGCCGTAATTTACATCTTGGCGAGTTCAATGCGGCTTGAACGTGTTCTAAAGGTCGACAGAAAGACAGTGGCGAAGTCTCAGAATTTCACGCAGTGGGCCACTTCAGGAAAGCCACAGCCCCCAGCCCCCCTCATTCATGAAGCTCCCCCATCACCACGTGACTCCTTACGCTTCTGGGCACCACCATATCACAGGACCTTCGACATTCAAACTAGGGTAAGGGTCTGCTGGCCATTCAACTCCATTGTCATCTCAAGAAGGGGCCCAGCAGAGATTACTTTTTGCGGCAGCGAGAAAGCGGCCAGCTGCAGCAGCAGTGTAAGATAGGTGCGTTCAGTTCGTCTATCACACGAGCACCTATATTCATTGATAAAGTCCTGCATAATCCTCCCATCACACCGTGTGTAGCAGCTGGAGGCCACAGGCCCTCAGCAGAGTTCAACAAAGCTTACGATTACATAGCATGCTATTCGTGCGCCATATCTGACTCGAGGATAGGTGATTGGTTGAAACCTGCAGCATTCATTTTTCTGCAAAGCTCTGTAGTCTCAGGGCTCTGGGACGAGCAGCGTCAGTAAGTCCAGCTGACCTTCTCACGCCTGAACATGTCTGTTTGTAACCGACTCCCTCAGAAGGCAAAGGTCCATCGGACAGAACTCGCAAACAGAAATAGTTTTTTCCCTCTGCTGTTGGCTCATGAAACTTCAAAAACTGTCCTTTAAACTGCAATATTCAACTCATAGACTGTCATTTCTGCAACTTAATTTAAACATAACTTAAACTTGTGTACATAGAAATTCCCTATTTTTATTTTTATGTATAGTAATTTTAAATTGTTTTCTATGCATGCCTTTTTTGATTAATATATGTTGTTTTATTATTTATCGTGTTTTATGTTGACCTAAGCCGAGACAAGTTCCTATGTTTTGAATTTTGTTCTTGACAATGGCAATAAACTCTTTCTGGGATTCCTGATTCTGATTCTGTTCTTTGTTTGGTCTGTGCATGCTTTTTGGTGTGGAAGCATGTCGTTTGACCTTTAGGGCCCTATATGCTGCTGTTGTGGTGAAAAGTTTTGGAAAAATACAGTTGTTTTGATGTTTTTGTGTGTGCGTGTGTGCGTGTGATTCTTATCGGCGTCAACATGCAAAACAATTTTAGTGCATTATTGTGAATTTTTTTTATATGTGCATGAATTTTGGGTCAAAATCGATACTTTTGGCTCTCTGAAAGATGATCTGGAAACGTCACACTGTGGAACGGTTCTGCTGATGGCGGGGTGAGCTCCATGCTCAGGGCCCGGTTCTGGCTCTACTGACGTCACCCCACCATAACTCATGTTGTCTAAATAAAGGAAACCTAAATGATCCCTAAACGATCCTTTTTTTTGCCAATTCGCAATTCACAAAAGTCTGTGTCGCCGTGAGACGTGGCTGAAGCAGAGTAAACAGGAAACTACTTCCAATAGTATTTCTTTCACTTTCACTCTGCAAAGCGTGTATGTGATGCTTGTTGCATTATGCACTGGAAATGTAATATTTGGGGTCTTGAATGAGTGCTGAGAAATGATAAACAGGAAACGCTAATGCTAACGTGCTTACAGCTTTGCTTCGCTAGATGTGGGCTCAACATAGAAGTTAGCATAAGTGGAAATACAGCGCTTTGCACAAGATCAAGGCAGAGTTTGGAGGCAAATGGTTCTTTTCAGGGGTTTTCTTTTCTCCTGAGTTTGCTGAAAAACATACACTTTCTACTGAAAGCATGCATATCTGTGAGGAGTTCCCTCATCAGGTTTGATGTTAGCACTCCATCTTCTGGCAGCAGAGGGAATTATCATGGGGAAAAAAACAAAAGATAGCTTGCCCAAACATGCTAACATAAGCATGCAGTTTAAATGTATGGATTTGAGGCAGAAAAGCTTCTGTGATGATTTTTGGACTTAAAAACGCTCAGAAGACCACCGGATCTCTACGTTTTTCTCAAGAAATGTTTGAATGTTGTCTCTGTGGCTTCCAACCTGCAATATTCACTGTTAATCCAGTGAAGGCTGGCTCTTCAAAGCCGTGGCTCAGAGCTGGAGCGTGTGCGAACTTCACACATGATGCTTTCCTCATTGTAAAGCTTAAAGGCTTTGGCTGTCATGTTCTCCTCTGCTCAAGGACCAAAGCCTTTTCACAGGTCAAGTGTTCACAAGCTTCTCCATGAGCGTGAAAGACACATGAGCTCATCTGCAGTGGTGGCCATTCCTCAGCTCAGTTTACTTCACTGCTGTGGTCTTTTGTCACAATCGGTTAAATCACATATGTTTTTAAATCATTATTTTGAAGTAACTCACACCAGTTTGAGAATAAAATACTTGGCTCCACGCTCTAAGGAAGTATATAACCTGAGGGGGGTAGTGAAGCTAAAAAAAGTCAGTAAAAAGGCATTTAGTGAAACGACTACTCAAGTAAAGGCCCAAAGGCACTGGGATTGGCTCCAGTCACCCGCGACCCCTAACGGGAACAAGCGGTAGAAAAGAAGAAGAAAGAAGGAAACGACTACTGAAGTAAGACTGTCTGGACATCGTGTCAGCTTTAGTGTTTCGTCCTTCAAGTTAAGCTATAAACAGTGCACACAAATGTGGTACTCTCAAAGGTTTGACACAAAAAATGAGGAAAAAGTGAAGGAGACATGTCAACATTCATCTGCTAAGCATGTTTTTTTCCTCACCTTACTGTTTTCTGTCTCTGTCTTGTCAGACTGGCTGGAGGTTTAATTATCTTACCTTTTCTGTATTGCTTCGCTACTGTGCACTTTTATGTAACTTTCCACGCGTTTCAGTCACAAGACTTATTTGTTGTCCCATGTTGCAGACGTCACACATGCTGTTGCCTCTCTGTTAGATAGTCATGAAAAACAGCACATAAAAGTGAAAAGTAAATGGGTTGATAGTTGAAGAAGACAGAAGTTCTGGGCTTTGATCCTCCTCTACAGCAGTGAGTTGCTAACGCTTAAAAGACAAATTTTTCGTCCACAAGCCCTCTGCACCGGACACGCCCTCAAAGCTTTCAAACAAACAGCTCAGCCTCAGTCTGGAGGATCTCTGTACGTCCACTGGTCCCTCCTGACCACAGGAGCACATTAGTGGACAAACAGGGTCTTTGGGGACGTGACAGAAGAGAAAGAATCCTTTGTTTTCAGGCTTTTTGTTGGCCCTGCCCACAGTAAGCATGCAGCTTTTGTCCTCAAGATGGCAGTAGAGTGTGTCACGCGACTTTGGACCCATGGATAGGCTTTATAGCTTGGTTTCAGATGACACCACAACATTCTATAGTACAAGAACATTTAATACAGATGGGGGCAGCTAAAAGAAATAGTTAAAATGACATAGTACAAGAAACAATCATCAGGTTAAACATTTGTGAATTTATCTTTTGGATATGTCCTGGCAAAGTACACGTTTTTGTTTTTAGAAGTTTTATGGCGGTTTGTATCCTTCGGACTCCAGATTTAAACCTAAAGTAGATAAAGAGACAGGAGAGAGGGAAAGAGAGAAAGAGACCAAATCTTGTGGGAGTATGACATCATCTCATTCTGGATCTAGAATCTTTAAAACAATTTTATTATTTAATCAGTGTTTTAAGATAGACAATTTATACATCTGTCCTGGGACAATGGATGAAATCTGGTATTGGTACATTTACAGTAATGCTTATCAATGTTCACTGTCCGCATCAAATAAATAAATGTTCATGTATTTGTAGACTGTATTCAGAGTGCAGTGTTTTCTTTTTGGTGCCTAAGCCGGATTTCAGCTGCCCGACCCGTGGTACAACAGCCTCATATTGAATACTTCTGCCATGACTTTAGTAGGCATTCATTGTGAAATAAGAGTCCCTGAAATGTATTTTGCATTCATATTGTGACAGGTCGTTTTGAAGATGGGTTCGGGATCCTTTAATCTAGTGATAGATCAACAAATGCATTTTTACAGCAGTCTATTAATGTTAGTCATACGTCATAATTAAACTTCTCTACAAGATTCCCATTGGGCCATTATTTATTAGTATTATTTCTTGTCAGTGGTTCTCAGTGGAGCCCCAACCCTCAGCGGCCTACTTCTGCTCAGCTTCATATTTTAATATATTCTATATAATCTATCCCTCTAAATAGCAAATTATTAAAGGTTTCACTAAGGTTTTTCATTAGGTCTCTACCTGTTATACTTGTGTGTAATTTGGTAATCTGATTACGACCCAACACACAAAGGAACCATCAAAATGACCCACTTCCTTCAGGCCCCATCTCAGTCTGCTGATGTAACACTCACATGTGTCTGATTAGTTTATAATTGATGCCAATATTTAAGGCGTTGTTTAAGCTAAAACTAGTGAACAAGCCAAGCTCTGCCCAGTTTGAGTTCCAGCCCTGATCTTGAAGGAGAAGGATGGAGAGAGGCCCAGAGAGGTATAGAGACATACAGAGGGCCTCCCCACAGACCTTATCTCGTCTGCGGAAACAACCATTGAGACAACCATTGCATCGTTTTATGTTGCACCACATCGCCACGGCAAATGCCTTCTGTACTGTAATTCTTAGAACTCATTCACTGACAATGGCATTAAAACGTTTTCGGATTCTGATCGCATAAAGCCGTTTAGGTGGTCGTCAGTTAAGATGAAACATCACGGCTGTAGAGGACATATTTGACTTGGAAGAAATCAGAAGTTAAGCCTCAACTTTACAGAGACATTGCCGCTGCGCCTCATCCACCCCAAGACTGCAGAGTGTGTGTGCAGTCAGCTGGAGGAGATCCACCACCACATCTTCAGGGACTCTGGACAATGCAGCGGACAGTGGAGACATGACCCAGCATACATATTTGGGTCACCCAGTTTGACGCTTGCGTGGCCTCGCGAGGTTTAACGATAACGATAATCATGTGTTGTATTTAAATTTACTATAGTTCCAAATAAAGTTTCTTTGTTGCAGCCCACATAGTCCAGTTTCTATCCAGATAACAAAATTGTTTCTGAAGTTATGAACCCTTCAACGAACTGTCTTTACAATTTAGGTAACGTTGAATAGATAATTCAATTCCATTCAATTCAATTTATTTTTGCAACGCCCAAAATCACAGCAGTAGTTGCCTCGAGGGGCTAAATAATGTTGGGGCTAATAATGTTGGCAACATAGAGGAAGAACCGCTGTAAATGGCAAAGATGAGGCCAAAACGGCAGTGGACAAGACACGCCAACGCGCCGGCAGAAGCACCTCCGTCACATAACCTAAACATAAACCCAACTTACACTTCTGATATGTGGATAAATAAATAGTTTAATACATTTAATAATACATTTTATTTAAAAGCGCCTTTCAGAACACCCAAGGACACTGTACAAGAGAATAAAACAACAGAATAAAACAACAGAATAAAACAACAGAATAAAACCCACAGTACAGAACTGGATGGTGGTGTAGGAGTGACTGAGTTATGTGGTGTAGGAGGACTGATTATGTGGTGTTAGAGTGACTGAGTTATGTGGTGTTGGAGTGAACTGAGTTATGTGGTGTAGGAGTGACTGAGTTATGTGGTGTTGGAGTGACTGAGTTATGTGTGTTGACTGAGTTATGTGGGAGTGACTGAGTTATGTGTGTAGGAGTGACTGGTTAGTGGTGTAGGAGTGACTGAGTTATGTGGTGTTGGAGTGACTGAGTTATGTGGTGTTTGGGAGTGACTGAGTTATGTGGTGTAGGAGTGACTGAGTTACTGAGTTATGTGTGTGTTGGACTGTGATGTGAGTGACTGAGTTATGACTGGTGTTGGAGTGACTGAGTTATGTGGTGTTGGAGTGACTGAGTTAGTGAGGAGTGACTGAGTTATGTGGTGTTGGAGTGACTGAGTTATGTGGTGTTGGAGTGACTGAGTTATGTGGTGTAGGAGTGACTGAGTTATGTGGAGTCGTGTGAGTGACTGAGTTTATGTGTGTGGAGTGACTGAGTTTATGTGGTGTGGAGTGACTGAGTTATGGTGTTGGAGTGACTGAGTTATGTGGTGTTGGGAGTGACTGAGTATTGTGGTGTTGGAGTGACTGAGTTATGTGGTGTGGAACTGTTAGTTGAGTGACTGAGTTATTGGGTGGAGGAGTGACTGAGTTATGTGGTGTAGGAGTGACTGAGTTATGTGGTGTTGGAGTGACTGAGTTATGTGGCGTGTTGGAGTGACTGAGTTATGTGGTGTTGGAGTGACTGAGTTATTTTGTCTGTGACTGAGTTACTTGCCAGGTGTGGAGTGACTGAGTTATGTGGTGTAGGAGTGACTGAGTTATGTGGTGTTGGAGTGACTGAGTTTATGTGGTGTTGAGTGACTGAGTATGTGGTGTTGGAGTGACTGAGTTATGTGGTGTTGGAGTGACTGAGTTATGTGGTGTAGGATTGTCTGAACAGGTGAGTTTTGAGTCTGGATTTGAAAAGTGGAAGGGTGTCTATGTGGAGGAGAGTCAGGAGGGAGAGAGTTCCAGAGCTGAGGAGCAGAGCGGCTGAAGGCTCGGCCCCCATTGAAATAAGACGGAAAGAGGGACAGAGAGCTGGAGAGAGGAGGAGGACCTGAGGGAGCGAGAGGGAGTGGAGATGTGGAGGAGGTCAGGATTGTACGGTGGTGGAGCCAGGTTATGGAGAGCTTTGAAAGTATTTAGGATAATTTTGAAGTGAATCCGTTGTTTTATGGGGAGCCAGTGAAGTTGTTGAAGGATGGGGGTGATGTGATGGCGGGAGGGCGTCCTGGTGATAATGCGGGCTGCAGAGTTTAGTCTGCAAATGCTATGAAACATACTGTGGGTGAGCGGGATACAGCAAGGAGTGGGCGGGGCCAATCACAAATCTCCAGGTGGTGATCGGTTGACAGCTCCGCCCTCTCTCTTCACCCAAGTGTCCAAGATACGCGGCGGAGGTCAGATGACACGACAACAAAGTCGATCATTGACCTCCGTCCTAGGGTGTCCTGGTGCCACGTGCACTGGTGGACACCCTTGTGCTTGAACATGGTGTTCCTTATGGACAGTCCGTGACTAGCACAGAAGTCCAATAACTGAACACCACTCGGGTTCAGATCGGGGGGCCGTTCTTCCCAATCACCCCTCTCCAGGTGTCACTGTCGTTGCCCACGTGGGCGTTGAACGGAGTCCCGGTCGGTACACTGTCCAGTACGCCTCCCAGGGACTCCAAGAAGGCCGGGTACTCAGCACTGTTGTTCGGGCCCGTAGGCCGACACCACAGTGAGAAACCCATAGGTGTAGGGACTACGCGACCCTCTCGTCCACTGGGGTGAACTCCAACACGTTGGAGCCCAGAGGTGAAGCCGACTATATCTAGTTGGGTACTGCTCACCCTCCCGCCCCAGCGAGGTGACGTTCCATGTCCCCAGAGTCAGTTTCTGTGTCCGGAGAACACAGAAACATCTTTTCTCCTAAAAGTAAAAACATAATTAGTGTTAGTTGGCAAATACGGAAGTTTGAATGGACTTTTTACTGCGTTAGCTTCAGTTTATTAGCCAAACTTTCACTCTAATCAGCTTGGCTCATGCAGTTAAAACCAAACTTATTTGACAGTTTTGGGAACATTATGCCCTTGTGCATTAATAAACTCATAAAGTTTAAAGCGTGTACTTACACGTTTTCCTCGCCGCGCAGTGTATTGTGGGATATGTATGGTGTGCTCAGATGTGGCCTTTGTTCACGGTTGATCTCCATGGAAACATGGGCCACATTTGTCGGCCGCATTCATGAGCTGCATGAAATGCGACAGCTTTGTCGCGTATTAAGTGACACAACCGGCCTTCAAACGTAGCCTCCGGAGCATGCCCCCCCTGAAGTGGGACAGCTACAGAGCCCCTTTACACTTAATGAATGAATGAATGAATACACTTTTCTGACAGTTTGACCCAGTCGACAAAATAAAGGTGTTATATGGTATTATTGTGTGTCAAATCATAAATAATATGTCATATATATGGATTTGGGCTCTTGTTTACAGTCTGGTTGCTAGGCAACAATTGTGAAATTACCTCTGCCTATGTCATATTTGTGCTCATGCCCAAACAGGAAGTACAATTATAAACTTTACAAAAATGGTCAAACTGGGAAAAAATATGCAAAATGTTTAGTCAAATCTGAAATATAATTGTGTTCACTGTGTTTTAGTGAAATGTGCAGTCTGCCCTGTCTTAGACTTTAAGGTATGAAAAGGGTTTCAGGTCCAAAAGGGGCTCGGACAACGTGAAATTTAAGTCATTATTACATGTAAATATTCTCATTTGAACTTAAGTTTCTCGTTTTAATGAAAGAGCCTGAAAACAAAATGTATACCACACTGACAGTGCTACGTTTCCGTAGTTAGATTATCTTTAAATGTAGAAAAAAATGCCACCTTTTTCCATTTATATTTGAAATATGTCATTTTTTTGTGTTACTGTGTGTCTGGCTCAATTTCCCATGTAAATCTTTGGAAACTGTAGAAGCTGCCTCATTCAAATATCCAGCATCTTGAGGTGTTTGTGTGTAACAAGAGCACAGAACATACTAATGGATAAAAGGACGTGGATGAGACAGCAGCAGTTTAACTGCATCGGGCGAGTATCTGAATACTCTGAAAACATGACATTAGATGTTGTTTTTGATTCACTGTTTGTTACTCATTTATTTAGAAGAAAAGTGAACCTTTGTCACAAATTAGAGAACAAAACAAAAAAACATGCTGTCACGATAGGAGCTGCATTTTCCATTTATTCCCACTCATACTGTGATGTATTCCTCTGATTTGTGAAAAAAACCCTATACCTTAATCATAAAACGCAGCCGCAGCTTTGGCCTCTGCGCTTCTGTCCCACTCCACTCATCTCCTCCCTCTCCTTTACCAGTCGAAACTCTGTAAACTCAATGTTTATTTGGCTATTAAAAAGTGTAATATGCTACATTGTAGAAAAAGATTCAGTTGTTTCATCTGGACTCTGTTTTAGAAAAAAACGATATGTTTCGACTCTCATCCAAGAGTCATTCTCAATCTGAGAAACAAGTCTGAGAGTCGAAACGTTTTGTTTTTCTAAAACAGAGTCCAGATGACTACAACTGAATCTTTTTCTATAATGGAACCCTCCTGGACGAATGAGGGATTACACCGACATAATAAGCTACATGTGCATGTATAGCACCTCTTTTCCGATACGATTCAGCGAGCTCACAGCCTCTCCCACAACGCCGCTGTGAGGCCACAGAGACCGGGCTCTAAGCGAGAGTGCAGCGCGGCGGACTGACTCTCCCCCTTCTATGTTTCCAGGCTCAGTAGCAGTACAGGAGAGGCAGCGACCAAACACACACACCGACCTCTACTTCATAGCCAATGGGACCCACACGCTCTCCTCCGCGCTCCACTCATTCAACCGGCCGCTGCGCTGCCTCAGCTCACCATATGTTACGCGCCACAGTTCCCACCCGTGCGCCGCTCATATAGATAGGCATATAGCAGACGCACATCACTTAAAATTTGAATATATAGAAGTAATAATAATATCATTTGTGCGCCGGGAGCGTCGCGTGTATGGAGTGCGGATCGCATGCCGCGGAGCAGGAGGTGCTCAGGAGCTTCCCTTTTTGCACACACATCCACTTCCAGGGAATACCCAAGAAAGAGTCCTGGGTGTACCGCCCAGAAACGTCCGTGCGCCGCTCCCGTGCGCCGCTCCCGTGCTTTATACCTCCATAGCTCTTATGCGGAGTGCCCGCATGCCAGGAAACTCATTTAGACCTTTGTCGCCGCTCCCGTGCGCCGCTCCCGTGTTTAGATGTTTGATTCGCAGAGATGATTCTTTGCTGATATTAGCAGACCTAAAAACAGTGCAGAAAAGATGTTGGATGGAACGAGGACTTTCAAAAGCAGTTTTGGTGCCATCGTACACACTACGAGGTACAGTGTGATTCCATAGCCCTACCAGAACACCATAATTCTCCTAACCACACGAGCCCCTGTCCACGCCCGCTCCCTCTTCAGGGCCGTCCAAACACACCACACCGACCTCTATCTTGGCAGTATAAGGCCAACTGGGACTCACATACGTTCTCCAGCTCTCACAACTCACAACGGCGCTCGCTGCCTCAGCTTCGCCGCCACAGTTCGCCACCCGATGCGCCGCTCCCGTTGCGCCGCTATGGGCCCTGTGCGCCAGCCTCCCGTGCCCCCTTCTCCCGATGCGGCCCGCACCCGTGCGCCGCTCCCGTGCGCCGCTCCCGTGCGCCGCTCCCGTGCGCCGCTCCCGTGCGCCGCTCCCGTGCGCCGCTCCCGTGCGCCGCTCCCGTGCGCCGCTCCCGTGCTCCCCACGAACGCATTGACTTTTTGCCACCCATTTGACTTGAGACTGTATTATTACCGCACCGCCAACTCTACCGCACTCACCTGCTCTCTGTATCTTCCAACTCATAGCCCAAAACTCTTTCAAAACTCTATTCAACTGCACCGGTGTTAATCCTCTTCTCCAGTCATGGACAGACTGCTTTTAGATTCCATCCAGCTCCTCTTCAGAGAGTCCTCGACTATCCAGCTCCTCTTCTCTTGTGCCACTCAGTTGACATCTTCATTTTCAGCCAGGCTTTACGTTTGGATCCAGATCATCTTTGCTCTTTTCAAATCATTTTTGGGGGTTCTGAATCGGGTGGGCTGATTACCCGAGTCGCTACCCAGCCAACTCTCATCTATCCTCCATCCTTCCATCCATCCATCCTCAACATTCTCTCATATTCCATTGTTGTGGCGTGGTCTCTTCTAGTTAACTATCTTTTAGAGACGGGTCTCCGTATAAGACCCTGTTCATGTTTCTAATGATTAGACTTTAGTTAGAAATACAGTCATTTAACAGCACAGAGCGCTCATGTGTGATGAATTCATCAATGAAGTGGGACTATTTAATCCATTTAAGCACATCTGACAGGTATGGGAGTGTTTCGCTTCATGCAGTAGTCTGGGGTTCAAAACCCACCCTTACATGTTTTTTTTTTCCTTTCACGTTTGTGCTATCCTTTCAATACTGACAAACACACCAAGTCTGCTTGCCCATCCATAAGTCACCGCATGTTACTGACAGGTCACATGTCACATGTATGTAACAAGGTTTGAATAACGTGTGTTCTTTAGCAACTTAAATATCCTTACTATAGATACCATCAAATATATCGTTATTGCCCTTCAAGTAACCTAAAACCTCTTTTCGCATACATAACGCATAAAGTACAAGGCTACATGTTATACAGTCTGTTAAATGTATTTATTGAATCCACGTAAGAAATATTAAGTCCACTAGATATACAGTAACATTCTCTTTTGAATATTTGAAATGGATAGATTTCTCCTCGACTTGCTTGAATTGCTAAAGTGTCTATGGTTCTCAGTATTAGTATGAAAATATCCCAAGGACCCCCTATCATTGTCTACATTGGCATCACACTAAAATTCAGTTTTCAAACCATGTTTACAACCAAATTTGGATGAAATATTACTTTTGTCACAGTTCTACGCTTATTAATGCAATTGTTTCCATCAAAACACTGAATGTTTGGAATTCTACATCTAAGAAACTATAGTATTCAATTACTGCTCAATGTTTCAACTTTTTTTGGGGAAAAGGACTCAGTTTTTTTACTTAAGTAAAAGTACTGCTACAGGAGTAAAAAACAAAACAAAAAAAAACGTACTGAAGTTGAAGTACATGTTTCAAATTAAATCTTTGGAACTCATTCATTCATTTCCTACCGCTTGTTCCCGTTAGGGGTTGCGGGTGACTGGAGCCTATCCCAGTGCCTTTGGGCCTTAGGCGGGGTACACCCTGGACAGTGGCCAACTCGTCGCAGGGTTAACACAGACACACAGACAACCATTTACATTGACCTAACACATGCATGTGTTTGGACGGTGGGAGGAAGCCGGAGAACCCGGAGAGAACCCACGGTAACACGGGGAGGACATGCAGACTCCACCCAGAGAGATCATGTGATGTAATGTTCGCCCAGGAATCGAACCCATGATTTCCTTCTTGGGAGGCGAGAGCTCCGTGCACCCCATGTCTTCGGACATTGTACCTATTATAATCCGACTGCCTTGTCTTCACTGCTGTTAAAGGAAAACTATTAGAGAATAGTTTATCAAAAGTTTATCAAAGACAAAAGGACGACGACTTACGGTTATGGCACGGGCTGACTAGTCACACTGCTACGCACTGCTGCCGATATTTGCCTTCAAAATCTTCTTTTCACCTGCAAACCAAGGAGCAAGACGATGTGAAAGATGACTAAACCTGGAAAAGGCAAGGGAGGCGATGCCTCGGGTGCAAAACAATTCAAACTGAAGGAGTATAACCTTGGGGGAACAATGTTGTAATGTTGTTTGAAGAGACTGATGGTTTAAAAATGTTTGGCTTCAGAGTTTATTACATCTTAGAAGCTGTTCGAGAGTTTCGCAGCATTTGTAAATTAGTAATCAACACAATCAACTTAAACGGTATAAGAAACATCATCCTTTAATGTGAACGGCATATTGAACCGACGTCATGAACATGACAAACAAGCTCTATTCTGATTATTAAATATATGTTCTCCAGAAACACAGATCTCTCTCTTTATAAAGTGACTTAAATGCACATATTTCCTTTCATGTTTTCCCTTGTCAATATGACATCCCATTCTGAAATTAACATGGCACGTTTCATTACTTTTGTTGAAACTTCTAGATCATTTTGACAGTTTTCACAGGAACATTTTGTAATTATTTATATTTTACAAGAGCTGAACATAATGTTTTGTTTTAGACATAAGATTTGGGTGAGATAAACTTTAATCTCTTATCTTGGCTCCATTGGTGGGGAACTCGGAACATCATGTGGAAAATACACTTTTGTGGACAAAGTGAAACATCTCCAATTGGACCCAGATGACCTGATGGTTTCTTATGATGTTGTGTCCCTCTTCACCTGCATCCCGACCTCTGAGGCAGTAGCAGCGGTTAGGACGAGACTGCAGGAAGACCCCACCTACAGGAAAGGACCAAACTGACACCTGAACACATCTGCAAACTACTAGACATCTGTCTTAACACCACATACTTTCAATTCCGGGGACATTTTTACAGACAGATTCCACGGTTGTGCCATGGGCTCGCCCGTCGCTCCCATCGTGGCCAACTTGTACATGGAGCATTTTGAGAAGAAGGCACTGACCTCCTTTTCAGGCATTGCTCGGTACCAAGTCTTTGGTACCGTTACGTGGATGACACTTTTGTGACAATTAAGAAACAAGAGCTGGAAGCCTTCTCAGAGCACATCAATGCAGTGGACCCGCACATCAGGTTTACAAGAGAAGATGCAAAGGAGAACCGCTTGGCCTTTCTTGATTGTTCCACTATCAGAGGAGAAGACGGGAAGCTCCAGATAGAAGTATATAGGAAACACCACACACACTGGACCAGTACCTGCTCTTTGGCTCTAAACCACCCACTACAGCGCCACCTGGAGGTGACCAGAACACTACAACACAGAGCACAAGCGGTGCCCACCAGCTCAGAGGGCAAGAGGAAAGAGGAAACACACGTCCGGAATGCTCTCTCAGCCTGTGGATACCCGACTTGGGCTCTGAACAGAGTGAAGAGAACCAATAAGCAGGACAAAAGGGACAAAAGGGAAACAGAACCAAGAAGAAGGGGTGTCTCTATCCCTTATGTCTCAGGACTGTCAGAAAAACTGCAAACGAATTTTTAGACAACACGAAGTCCCTGTTTATTTCAAACCAGGAACACGTTAAGACAAAAACTGGTTCACCCTAAGGACAAGATGCCGACACAAAAACAGAGCAATGTAGTGTATTCTATCCAATGCAGTGAAGAAAGTTGTAAAGAGCGCCTCATAGGGGAGACTAAACAGCAGCCACTTCACAAGAGGCTCTATCAGCACAGAAGACACTCGAGTTCAGGACCCAGAGCGCTGTGCATCTTCATCTCAAAGCCACAAACCACTCTATTGAAGACAGTGAGGTGGAGATTCTGAGCAGGAGAAAAGATGGTTTGAAAGAGGAGTTAAGGAGGCCATCTTTGTTAAAAAAGAGAATCCTTCATTAAATCGTAATGGAGGTTTAAGATTCAACCTTCCAGTTGTTTATAATGGTCTGCTGAAACCCTGGAAACCCTGGGCATTCGGATGCTAAATAGGCACTCAAGGTGAGGCAGGGAACAATAGAACAATAGGCCCATCCCAGTTTCTATGGGCCATTAGCAGGAGGTCCCGCCCTGTGGGCAGGGCTCTCACAGAGTAGGATATAAACAAGAGTTCTCAGACTTGTTTCTCTGATTGAGAATGACTCTTGGATGAGAGTTGAAACGTTTTGTTTTTTCTAAAACAGAGTCCAGATGACTACAACTGAATCTTTTTCCATAATGGAACACTCCTGGACGAATGAGGGATTACACCGACATCTTTAATCTCTTAGAATATTTTATCCTTGCTGCTCTTTTTAATACATCCGTTGTGCGTGATTTGCGTGGCGTTAGCGTAAGCAGCGAGCCTAGTTGCTAGGTTATGGAGCGGCTCCATGGGCTGGGCCGGTCGCATTTCGGCACGGACTTTACGGTCTACGGCGGCTACGCCGAAGACCAGCCTCCGGCGGCTGGGTCCTTCAGAGCTTGCAGACCCGGAATTGAGACACAGCATTAGAATTGCCTGCAGATGATCTTCTGTTGTATTTGACCAAGCCCGAAATGTCCATACCCAACGTGATGAATTTTCAAGAAGTTGGCCCAATGTCTGGATACAAATTAAATGTACAAAAGACTGAAATTCTTTTTGAAGACCCTCTGTCCTTTAGAAAGACTTACCCATTTAAATGGCAAACGGAATCCCTTAGATATTTAGGTGTGGTCCTCCATTGAGACCTATCAACAATCTTAGAGAAAAATGATCTCTTTTTACTACTAGAAAAAAAGTGGACTTATATCCCATACTTGCGTGGCAAGGCTGGAAACCTTGAGTCTACAATTATCAAAAGAAAAAGGAGGTTGGGGTTTGCCTTGTTTGCAGAATGACTTTATTTCAGCTCAGGTCATCACTGGTGTGATCCAGAACACGAAGCTCAATGTAAAAATATTGAGATTGGTGTTGTGCCGGGGGTTCCTGTGCAGGCCTTACTGGCAGATGACAGACGCTTGAGTCATTTGGAGGGAGTGAAGAATCCCTGGGTGAAATCTGCTTTCAACATGGAAGAAGCTGATCAAAGAGATTCAAGCTTTTCATCCAATCACATGAAAAGCTCTGATGTGCTGAAAGAATGCTTTGGCTTGGAGAAAAAGGACTTTTATAGGTGTTTTCAAATAAGGACTTATTATAACCAAGAAACCACCGTAACCACCGTAGACCTCTGATTTAGATATTTCCCATCTTATACATCTGAGCTTTCAAGGGGAATAATATCTAAATGATATACTGCACATGTATTAATGAATCAGGCAGCCACTCTACAAATTACATTAAAAATAAATTGGAAGGATTCATTAATTTGCCTGACGAAGAATGGGAAAATGTGTACTACTCAGTGGAGAACCACAAAATCACATGAAATGTGTCGTCTTTTCAACACCAATGTAAAAGTGCTCATTTTTCACAAGGACATGCAAACTGTTGGAGAAACTGTGGCAGCCTGGAGACAAACCACAATCATGTGCTTTGGGATTGTCCTGTTAAAAATTGGACTGAAGTTTACAATGCACTGCAGACTAATTTTGACTTTGCCACCCCTCTCAATTTTTTTTTCCAGTTGTACTGATTGCGATGAGGAGCAATTCACAGAAGAGTCTGGAGATGAATTATTTCCTTAAAAAACAGCAGAAAAGATTCTCAGAGCCACGTCAGATCAAGAAAATAAATGGTTGGATTTATATTGCGCTTTTCTACCTTCAAGGCCCTCAAAGCACTTTACATCAACCACTCACCCACACTTTCCTCACCCTCAGTGTCTTGCCCAAGGATAGAATGGCAGTATTCACCTGTGGGTCAGAGGATCTGACCGCTCTACAACTGAGATGAGCTGGTACCACCCCCTCCTCCACGGTGGCCACTTCTGCCAACCCAACACCGGTCCCCGGTGTTCAAGTTTGCGGACGACACCACCCTCATCAGGCTCATCTCGGACGGGGACGAGTGTCTACAGGAAGCAGGTGGACCGGCTGGTGTCCTGGTGCAGCGGTAATAACCTGGAGTTCAACGACAGTGGAGATGATCGTGGACTTCAGGAAAGTCACAGCCCCCCAGCCCCCCTTCGTCATGACAGACTCTCCCATCACCTCAGGCAGGAGGCTACGGTCCATCCGGACCAGAACCTCCCGCCACAAGAACAGTTTCTTTCCCTCTGCCGTTGGACTCATGAACACTTCTTAAACTCCTCCCACTTTAACTACAACTCTTCATCACTCACTGCACTGTCACTTTCTGCACTACAACTGTATATTTAACTGTAAATTCTTGTGTACATAGTAATGCTTATTTTATCTTATCCTACAGTCAACTTAAATGGTCTCTTAATGCATGCCCTTCTGATTTCATATATGTTGTTTTTATGATTGATCAGTGTTTTATGTTGCACCTTAACGCCAAAACAAGCTCCTATGTTTGTGAATTGTGTTCATTGATATTTGAAGGGGCAGAATCAGACATGGTTTATTGGTCAGTCATCAAGGAGATTCAGATGAGTGTTTTTGATGTTAGGAGGGAGAGGACTTTCTAACCAGGATTCATCAACTGAATGAAGCTAAATGATGCTCCAGCTGTGTTTTTGATAAGCAGTGTTGGGTTACATTGCTGCGCTTCTGTGTTATAAAAGTCATAGTAATGCTCTTGTGTTACCACTAATATTGTATAACATATCGTTTTCTGACAATCCCTTTGCGTTGTTCATTCACGCACAGCAAAACAGAGGTAAAACGAACTTCAACTGTAAATTTTGTGTACATACCAAGTCTGTTTTTATCGTATTAGTTCATTTACTGTATTTTCCGCACTATAAGGCGCACTTAAAAACCTTTATTTTTCTCAAAAAATGACAGTGTGCCTTATAACCCAGAGCGCCTTATATATGGATTAATTCTGGTTGTGCTTACTGACCTCGAACCGATTTTATGTGGTACACAGCGCTCAAAAATCCGTCAAAACGGTTTATCACGACTTTGGTAAACTACAAAGCTGCACCGCTTGCAGCATTACGGTTACAGTAGCCAGGAGCGTCGCGGAGTAATACTGCGCTTCACGATAATATTACAGTGTGTGTAGAAGGAATTTGAAGGATTTGTGGACGAGGAATAAACTGAAAAAGTGAGTGTAATTATGTTTTAATTTACACGTTATAGTGTTAACTGAACAATTTTGAGTTACTGTGAATACACCAACGTTTGATTTAGCGGTGTCAGACTGTGTGTTTTTTTGTGTGTTATACCTGAGCCATTTTGAGTTACTGTGAATATGCTAACGTTTGATTTAGCGTATCAGACTGTGTCAGACTGTGTCTTGAACAAGGTTGGGACTGTTTTGTTTAGCGTAATGCGCCTTATATATGAAAAAAGTTCAAAAAATAGACCATTCATTGACATTGCGCCTTATAATCCAGTGCGCCTTATAGTGCAGAAAATACGGTAAATTGTTTTTCTTTAATGCATACCTTATTTCATACATGTTTTTTTTATTGTTCATTGTTTTATGTTGCAACGAATCACCAAAGCAAGTTGCTTTGTCTGTGAATTCTGTTCAGTGACAACGGCAATAAACCTTTTCTGATTCTGAAAACGAAACCCAACACAAGGGGGCGAGCCTGACAGCTTGGCTTTCCTACAAACACAGTATCATAATTAAAATGTCAATCAAACAAGCAAAGTAAATGTGTTTGACTGAGCTTTATGTTTCTTTTATAGTTGCCAGGTTACCACAGTACAATGCCATACAATAAGCACGTGTCGGCCTTCAAACAGTGAACAACATGAGCAGCGACGCACAACAACAGAACACACTTGTTTTAACTGTAGTTGATTTCAGTCAAAGTCCCCACATCGCTGTTACCTACATTTACTCCTCAGAGACGACATAGTGGTTAGAACGAAGGAGAGGAGTTTTTCACACCTGCATCTGAAAGTCTCTCTCTCTTTGGCGTGAGGACCAGACTCACAGTCACTAGTGTCACAGTGCACATGCTCACAACACGCCGAGCTCTGGGGTTGTGGTGAGGAGATGAGACCGAACCAACACCAACACGTTACTGATTTGAAAAAGTAACTTGGAGAGTACTAGATTACATGGGTGCACAAAACTAACGTGTTATGTTCCTCGTTACTCTAAAAAGTAATTAGTTACAGTTAACAGAAAAAGTAAATGTAGCACAATATCGGCCCTTCAATATCCACTGTTCTGTTCTTTTTCTGGTGCTAGTTTAATACAAGACAGAGAAAACATATGTAACACAGCCAAAGATAGTGACATTTCCTCTGTGCTAAAAATGGGTTTAAGACCATGTATAGATTTTTATAATTGCCCACCTAAGTTTTCTGCCAGCCCTCCAGAGTTCATTGGGCTAGAACCAGCCCTGGCATCATTACTGAAGCTAAAGCCAGTGTTTGTAGTAGAACACATGTCCATTAGCACCAATTAAAAGAATAATGATTTAAAAAGGAAGTTTAGGCAGTGAGTGTGGTTGGACTGATGCTGCAGCTCTGGCTTCCATCTGCAGCTCGAATCATTTTTGTAAAACTGAGACAATTCATTTAATATGGAGGTGTTGAGTGTGGGAGGCAAATAAAGAAATCAGCATGGGTCTAAAATTACCCTGCAAAACAAATGATATGTCGCACCAAAGTCAAATGGAATTATAAAAGAAAATAAATATTCAGATGAGATGGGAAGAAAACTGATGAAAAGCATAAAACGCTTGAGATAAATAAATATTCATTATTGTAATATTCCCTTGTGAGATGGGTCAAATCCACCGCTGACACACACGGCTCTATTACCACGGCTTCTTTTATGAATTCACCTGGCACGACATGAGGGCCAAAACACCACCAAGTGTGTTATAGACGATTATTGAACATGTTTCAAGTTTAAATACTGCATGTTTGTTGAACTAAAAACAGCATTAGGGAACTTTTGCGTGGAACGTTGGACTTTTAGTCCATTTTGTCCACCATCTTCTAAAAGAAAACCCAAGTGGCTTGATCTGCTGGACATAAAACTAAAGCTGTAACACTGTAAAAAATGACCCTAAAATAAAAAGAAAAGGTCTTTTATACGGATTTCGCTTGGACATTTTTGCGTCTTTACAAGTCCCTAAAACTCATTTTAAGTGAATTTACCTTCAGCTTCTAAAAGAGAATGTCAAAACCCCAATAAATGCTCAAACTAGTGTCGGACCCTGCAGACACCAGCTTTACTCATCCATGTATTTAACAAAGACAATCTAGGCGGGATTTAAAATCTGATTTCCTCTGTGCAGAGCTTGTTTCTACTTCTAATTAGAGTAAAACAGACATGAGAGTCTCAGCTTCACAAAGGCTTCAGCCAGTTACTGCTCCAGAGGGTTTTAAAAGCTTCACTTTTAGATGGGGCTCATTTTTTTCAGGCGTTTTGGGGGAAAAAGCCCTAAGCAAAAGGGGTTTGAACTTTCAACATTTCAAATCTTTGATAGTCTTTGGGAAGAATTTACCAGAACTGTAGTTGGCTTTGAAGTGATGAGCGCCACTGTGACTCGTATGAGTATTTTTGTACTTTACTTGGCTTGTACCTGAATAATGAGCTGAACGTAGCCGCTTCCATAAACCTGTTTCCTGCGGCCGTTGGCGCAGACAGAGATGTTTCCGCTCAGGTATTCAGGACTTTGATCTGCGCTGTGGGCCTAATGAAGCCTCCGTCGCTCATGATTCTCAGTTCATTTAGAGCAGAAACACAAGCTTAACGCCAAGCACGTTTATGTTGTAATAAGCAGAGACTAGCGCTGTGATTCTGATGAGAGGGAGTTACAGTATGTCAGTTTGAGCGTTTTCTACCACAGTTTCACGTCTAATTTGGCAGCTCCTCAACTGTGTCAGGGAGACGGGTGATGAGAGGATGATAGAGACTGTGAGGAAATACCTGCTCCTGCACTTTTTCTGCTTGGCTTTGGCTTTCTGCTGCACGCTGCGTTTCAGATGTTTCGCCCTCTGTTCACGGCTCTACTCCTCCTGCAGTGAGGCAAATGGAGGCCCGTCGACGTGGCAATAGAAATCAAGGGCAGTGTCATGAGGTACACAAGGCAAGTTCATTTGTAGAACACAATTCGTACACAAGGCAATTCAAAGTGCTTCCTGTCCAGATAGGATCAGTATAGATCTGGTCTAGGCATTGGCTACGCCTGAAATCTGACCGGCCACCATGCTAAGATCTATATTTTTCAGAAATGTTGGCACTTCGTTTGTAGAAATTGTGCTTTATTTTTTTTAAAAACATTTTTAAACGGGACATAATTGGGAACATTTACTTGAATAAACTTTTAACTTTGTTGCTACATTACAGGAAGTCAGTGGACTAGGTTCTATTACTAGGCTTATTTAGATTACCATTTTGGTTTACAATGAACTAAAAGTTAAATGCTCTTATTTTACAGTTCAATAGTACAAAAGTACCTGGGGAAACAGCCGGATATTCCTCCTTTAAAGAGTCCTCCGCCTGTTATGGGACAGGGCCATAGTAGCGTAAATCGAGCGAGAGGGTATTCCCCTTTTTCTAGAAGTTTCCATGGTTGCCGCCTTTAATTGTGCCCCTCCTTCCACTTGTATTTTGCAAAGAGCTGCAGATCGAAGTTCCACACGGACGCGGTTTTCCATCTGCCCAGAGAATCAGTGTAGTGTTGACTTGGTCACATGAACACTGAACACAAGTCAACCGACACGTCATATTTTAGCGGCCAGACTTTCCCCTCGCTCTCCATGCCAAAAACGACAGATGCTCTGGTCTGTAGCTGTCACAAGCGGGGGCGGGTCCAGGACCAGGTTGAATTGTCAAATAAGATAAGACCCCAGATCATACTTGAGAAAGGTCTCATATCTACCCGGTGGTCCAGCGGTTAAGGCAGCAGCACTTATGCCAGGCTCCACGTGCAGTCAGCCAAACTGGCTCTGACAATTTGCTGCATGTCCTCCCTTCGCTCTCATCTCCATTTCACACTGAGCTGTCCTGTCCAATAAAGCCTTTGGGTCAAAAAAATCATTTGGAGGAGGTCTCTATCTCGGTTAAATAAAAAAGGTCAATAAATATGTAAATGATCAAATTAAAAGACACTGGTCAAAAGGAACTATTAATGGAAGTGTGTTTACGTTCATAAATGTATATGCTCCACCAGGAAGTGAGCTCACTTTCTATACTGAAGTTGTGGATCTGATTGCAAACCACTCTGAGAGACCCCTTGTCTGTGTTGGAGACTGAAATGTACATGTTCAGCCGACATTAGACGTCTCAAACCCTATAGTTCTGGTTAATCTATAAAGACATGATGTTAGGATTGAGCAACATCTGGAGCGATGAATCCTATTGTCCGCCAATATATACATTTTTCCAACCCATAGAAGATCTATTAGAATACACTACTTTTAATGGTCTACTCCAGGCTCTCAAATGGGGGTGCCACGGAAAATTGTAGAGTGAAGACAAATTAACATGCAAGTAATCCATGAACTAGTAGATAAGCCTGTGGTCTTAAGTTCGGGAGAAGGACCACACCCCTTCCTGCAGCTACACTATTTAAGCATCCAGTTAACACACATCAGCGTTTTGAGACTTCATGCCCCTCCCGCCCTCTTTTAAATTATTCTAATTTATCTCCTAGATGGGGGCTAAACAGCCCTCATTGCCAGAAGCCCCCAGACATTCGTGGACATTCGTGTTGTTCATGTTTCTCGGATGTAAACAGTCTTAGCTGGGGTTGTGGCCCTTGCTAGTGAATCATTGTAAATCCTGCAACAGAATCCTATCAATTGTTTTGGATAGAACATTTTAATTCATGCCACAATTGGTTTAAAAAAAAAAAACCAAAAAAACATTTGGGCTGAGGGGGCGTGGAGTTAAGACAGAGGCAAAGAAGTAGAGTCAAGGAGGTTTTATTTGTACAAGGAGACAGGTCAAACACTAATGTACAAATGTGTCTGAAAAGTGTTATGCAGAGGCCTGTATTTATGGTTCACACCCCCTTTCACGCTGCCCCCCACACAGTTGCCATCTTTCCATCTCACATAATCAGAATAGTGCAAGAATGTGACATGCCTTTCCCTCTGAGCGCTGGTGATGAGCCTGAGTGAGGGGAAACGTGGAGCCAAAGCTCAGGAGAAACATTTGACGTTCATCTCATGTAAAACAACCCAGGAACCATGGAAATCCGTCCCTCTATAGTCTTACGGCGACTGCGCTGCGTGGATAATCTCAGCGGCAACACACACATTTTTAAACGTGTCAATGATGTTTGCCTTGAAAAAGGAGGAGGCACAGAACCAGTTTCCATATGTAACAAGTACTTGGTATTACTATGTGATAAATTAGTTTCAATTGGGAGGAGAATAAATAGGAACAGCTACTAGAGGGCGGGGATCAGTAAGAAACACTTGACAAAGTATTGAGTTATAAATGATAAATGTGTATTGTACAAAGGAAGTGAAATATACACACAACCGCAGCACAAAATACCTGTTCCAAATGGTAAATCAAACAATCCAAAATGATGTAGACATTGTAGCAAGTGCCATCGGTGGCCTTAGCCAAACAAAACTAAAGTTGATATCCTGGTGTGGAATACAACTCCACAACGCACCACACAAATGTCCGGTTTAGAGTTCAGGGTTTAAGTGGAATGATAGTAAGCGCAATGTCCGGAGTTATGGAGTGGTGTCGTTGATCAGAGTAGGTGGGAGAATAAGGACAGGCTGCAGAGACCAGACCATGGCAACGTAGACAGGTTTAGGAAGGTTGTCAGCTCCAGGGCCAATTCATCTCGCTCGTCATCGAACAGAACCCAACATAGGGCCCCTGGCCTGTACAATAATAACAGGGCCAATTAGAATAAACTCTGTGTAAACAGAAATACATGCAAGTAACACATGTGGAGCTAAGGCTAGACACGTTAGCTTATTAAAACACATCATACATCTGTTAGCAAGGCTAACCACATGTTAGCATTAGCTAACTCAAGAGACAACATAAAGCAGAATACACAAACAACGAAGAGAACTTCAACTCACCAGTTCAGTTGATTTGAAGAGCACACATGACATGACAAGGTCCTCACCAGATGGCATGGTCTGGTCTGCTGTTCACAAAGAAAAGTTCTTTGTTACACATTAGAGGTGTCTTAAATTGAAAAAAAATATGTGTTTGGAGACTCTGCCCTGCAGCTGCTGTCCCCTGAGAGAAGCCAGGGCAGCTTATATACCCAGTCTGAAAGCCTGTGATTGGGTGGTTGGTACTGAGGGCAGTGACCTGTCATGTGGCATGGAATGGAGCGGAAAACCCCAACTGGGCCACGGATTGGATGAATCCTGATCTTTACCCTGAGTTTCTCATAACTGTGATTGTCCTGAAAGAGAAGAAGAAAACAGAGGATGGACTCCGAGTCCTGTCAGGAGCAGATCAGACCGGTCCTTCTGCTTTACAGTTTTAACAGCGTTTAACAATACAGCTACTGTTTTTAGGTAATTAAGGCTTCAGTTTGGTATTGCCAATATATTTTCAAATCATTGCCAAATAAAAATAGCTTGGTTGGCAAACTTCTAAACTGTTAAAAATAATGAAACAAAACAATGAAATCCTGTAAATGTGATTTACAATTTACACCAGATTTAAATGTATTTCAAATACTCTTCTAGTTTAATTATCATACAGGAAGCAGAAAATAAATGAATACATCACACAAGTTAAACCTCAAAAGGGTCTATAAAGTGAAATCCAACATCAAGCATAGTGGTGCCCCAGAGCTGAAACGCAATTACCCTCAATTCACGAAAACAATCTCAAAGGACATTGAGACGTATGAAGAGGAAAACGACAAAGTGAAGTTTCCCCACCTGTTCTCTGAGATGCAGCTAAGGCACTTTTGAGGGGCAGGGGAATTGCTGTTGCCTCGGCCAAAAAGAATCAAAGGCAGACATAATGAAACGATTTACAGAACAAACTAAAGCTGTTGGAAGCAAAACATGCTGAAAACAAGGATCCTCAAATCTTACAGGAAATTAAAAAGACAAGAGGTGAGATGAACGACTTGGCCTCACCGGAAGTACTAAACATTTTTTTCAAAAAGATATTATGAAAGCGGTTCAAAATTCACAATATTATTAGCTTGGAAGCTTAGGATAAACAACAGGATAACACAACACATGATGAACCATACACAAAAGCATCAAAACAAAGCAGTAATAATAAGTGTGGACGCTGAGGAAACGTTTGATTCTGTTAGCTGGCCTTATTTATTTAAAGTGCTGAGCACATTTAAAATAGACGATTTTATTTTTAATTTTTAATTTTGGGGCTCATTACAACTGTCCAAAATCAAGAATATTTTATTTGTATATATTATTATTATTTTTTTGACAAATATAAGGTATTTATTATTGTACATAGGGAAAAAAGAACACAATGAAAGAAAACACGACCAGAAAGAGAAAAGCAAACCACGCAGACATCCAATGGGAGAAAAAAAAAAGAAAGTCAAGGCCCACTCAAACCAAAGCAAACGTCCCATTTCGTCCATACTCTTTCAAATTTGTCCATTTTCAAATCACGTCCGAATGTCGTATTTTCCATCTTGCAAATGTCCATTATAATGTCAGTCCAGTCCTTGATCGTCAGTGCAATTTGTGTCATCCATGTTTTTGTGAGGGCCTTTTCCGCCGCTACAAAGGTGTTCCAGAGGTTTTTTGTGTCCATGGCAGGAGTCCTGAGGCCCAAATACATAGTTCTGAAATCCAGTGGGATGGTGAGGTTATAAAGGTCTTTATGAATATTGGGCACTTTGACGTGGTTTTATGAAATAACGCGTCACATTTTGTTGTTCTCCACTGAGATGTACACATACTTTCCCATTCTTCATCAGTCAAAATCAAGTTACCCTCTTTCACATTTATTTTTAACGTAATTAGTTGAGTGGCCAAATTGTTAATACTTTTATATAATATAGATATTATATGTCATCGGTTCAGAGTTCAGAGTATGTACAGAGTACGAGTACTGAGTCTGTATCCCAGAGTATCCGAGTACACGAGTACTGAGTCTGTACCCCAGAGTACACAAGTACTGAGTCTGTATCCCAGGTTACACGAGTACTGAGTCTGTACCCCAGAGTACACAAGTACTGAGTCTGTATCCCAGGTTACACGAGTACTGAGTCTGTATCCTAGAGTACACAAGTACTGAGTCTGTATCCCAGGTTACACGAGTACTGAGTCTGTATCCTAGAGTACACGAGTACTGAGTCTGTACCCCAGAGTACACGAGTACTGAGTCTGTATCCCAGGTTACACAAGTACTGAGTCTGTACCCCAGAGTACACAAGTACTGAGTCTGTATCCCAGGTTACACGAGTACTGAGTCTGTATCCTAGAGTACACAAGTACTGAGTCTGTACCCCAGGTTACACGAGTACTGAGTCTGTATCCCAGGTTACACGAGTACTGAGTCTGTATCCTAGAGTACACAAGTACTGAGTCTGTACCCCAGAGTACACGGAGTACAGTACTCTGAGTCTGTACTCAGTACTCCAGAGGAAACTAGAACAGCGCCCCCATATGGTGAAAGGTGCACCAAACATATTCCCTCTGGTGTTCAGAAGTGGAGCTGTCCTTGTTTGGAACCGTTTACACTTTTGGCACAATGTTCACTTTCAAGTGCCGGCTCTGCTTCGTCAACAGCCAAACAAACAGCACTAGGACGAGCCCGG
>BJKM01000676.1:0-35000 GCA_015082035.1 Chaenogobius annularis
GGTTGAAGACCGCCTGGGAATACCAGGTGGCGGAAGCCTTTCCCGGATTCTGACCCCTGCCTTTTAAAAAAAAAAAAAAAAAAAAAAAAAAAAAAAAAGAGTTTTTGTGAGGGAAAAGCCCCAATTTTGCCAAGCGTTGTCCAAATATCCAGTCATTCGAGGAGTTCTGCGCTAACTCTAACCCTAACCCTAACCCTCTTACCCTAACCTAACCCTCTAACCCTAACCTAACCCTAAATGGGGAATAATGTCACACTAATTTGGAGGAACATTATCAAGTTGTCACAGAGGAACACCTGGACTTGTTGGAGGAACACAGATACAGTAACTGGCCGAGGCATTGGCAGTGGCAGAGAGGTGGGCACTTAGGGGACTTCCAGGTTGCCTTCTAGAATTATGGCCCAAACCAGGGACCTCGTTGCAGACCATATGTTGAGAGTTATGTCAGATCCGGGGAGGGACAGAAATTCCCATCCCACAGCCCCAGACTAAGAAAAGAGTGAGGTTGCGGTTGGACTTGTCCCCAGAGAGAAAGGACGGCTTGCCGATTAGGAAGTATAGTGACTCCAATTAGGAAGAGCTCGCTCTCTCGGAGGGACCGTTGTGCACAGTCCTATTCATACCTCCACACAGATTAGTGGAGATGTAGTCCCAGCATGTTAGACGGGGAGATTAGTCCGATTAGTCCAATCAGTGACATTGATATTTACCCACTCAGTGATCATGACAGCAGTCCAATCAGTGACCATGACAACACCCAGTGAGGATCTGATGGCAGTCCAACAGTGGAGGAGACGATGCACCGTACTACATTGTGTCCAGGAGTACCATGTTGATGGAACAGAACCAGGAGTTGAGGGGCCTCCAGGATACCGAGTTCACAGAGGGTCCAGGTGCTGCAGTCCAGGGAGCATTGCTGCACCTGTCAGTACCCCAAGCACGCTCCTGGTCCACGCACAAATCTATGCTGTCCACACACAGGTCCATGTAGTGCAGGGGGATCTCCTGAAACAATAACGGATTCAGACTGGGAGTTACCAGCAGGACAAAAAAGACAGTCCCCACAAAGCACTCCAGATTGGGAAATACCAGCTGGACAGAAATACAGTCCCCACAAAACTACTCCAGAAATAGAACAACTCACCCCACAATCAATCTCAAGCAGAATGTGACAGAGGATCCGTGATAATGCCCCCACAGTCAGGGAGAGGCTTTCACACTGCAATCGCAGAGCAGGACGGGGAGGACGCTATGTCCAGCGCCTCAGAAGGTTCTTTCTATCAGTAGAGGACCAACAGGAAGAGGAGATGGTTAGGAGACAGGAGCAGAACATGGAGCAATACAAGGGGAAGGGATACAGGGTGAGAAAACACCCCAGACTCAACGTAAATCGGTTAATTGGACCTTAACAGTTGAGAAACCAAACCTCATTATTGGTGATTCTAATCTGGCCAGAATCAGGGACTCATCATCCAGATCTGCAGATTGACAGTTATCCAGGAGCCAAGTTCCAACATGGGGCCTCTCTTTTGGAGAGGGCAGAGGTGAAATGTAGAGTGGAAAAGATTATCTGCTCCTTCGGCCTAAACAACAGAGCACAAAAAACACAAACATCCATTAAAGAAATACAAAAGATTGTATCAAGCAGCCCAAAAACGCTTCCCTTATGCCGAAATCACCACCCCCCTGGTCCAACATTCTACCAGACTGCCTCCTGAGATTAAGAGAAACATAGCAGAAACAAACAGATATTTGCAGAGGAACCGACGCACACTAGAGGGAATACCGCAAGGACAATTTCGTACAACCATTGATAATGTACATTGGACACCTGAAACAGCAGAAAAAATGCTTCAGCACTACACAAAATATTTAAACTTGCCACCCCTTCACAAGCAGGTGGAGGGTCAGGACCGAAAAGTGTAATTGTTTTGGCAAAAGACTACAAATTAACCACCCAACAACTAGAGGTACTTGGAAGAGGACTCAATTTTGTCCCCACCATACAAAACATCAAAGACCTAAAGATACAGTTAGAATGGGACCTGCAGGCCTATCACAGGAAGGTGGACTTGGCCCTCTATTTCAGCAAAGGTGCGTCAACTATAACCCCAAATAACAAGAGAAAGATGCCATTCAAGAGGAAATTTCAGGAACCATCGAGGTGGTGTCCACCTATAGACCAACTGCCACCTGAAGCAGCCACATTAAGACGCATGGACAGGAGAGAAATAAAGAACAACTACCAATTGATAGTGGAAAAACCCAATATGAGCAAGGAGCAATTCATGGACATAATAAGACTTAAGAAAAATACCAACATTGTCATAAAAACCGGCGGATAAAGGCAGTGCCTAGTCATCATGGACAGGACGGATTATGTTCTGGAGGCTGAACGACAATTAAATGACCTGACTTATTATGTCCCAATAGACCAGCCCTTGCATACTCAGACCATGGAGGAGGTGGCCATAATTTTGGACCATCTCCACCACAAAAAATACATTTCCCTAAGACAAAAAGAAGTACTTGGAGGGCCTACCTGAACCCAGATTGAGGAGGTTCTATATTTTGCCCAAGATCCACACAGAGCCAGAGAAATGGACCATCCCGGGACGGGTCCCACCAGGCCGGCCGATTGTCTCAGACTGCAACAGTGACACCTATAGGACGGCAGAATATATAGATCACTATTTGGCACCATTAGCTACCAAACATGCCTCCTATATAAGGAATACACAACATTTCATAGAATTGATTAGAGCCAGGCCCCTCCCCCCAGCAGCCATCTTTTTCACAATTGATGTGGACTCATTATACACCAATATTCCAATCCAAAAAGGGATCCAAACGGTCAGAGACCAATTCAGAAAAATACCCAGACACCAGTAGACCAGATACAGAACTTCTGCAATTGCTGGAAATCAATCTGACCAAAAATGACTTTGAATTCAATGAGAAACTGTATTTACAGGTCAAAGGCACAGCTATGGGGAAAAGATTTGCCCTGCATATGCCAACATATTCATGGCAGATTGGGAGGAGAAAGTGCTGAGCACATGCCCTATTCAGCCACTGGTGTACCTGAGGTACCTAGATGACATATTTGGAGTGTGGGGAGACACAGAAACCACATTTATGGAGTTTATCAAGAGACTGGACAATTTTGATCCGTCAATACACATTAAACATACCTCAAGTTACTTCTCGGTGGACTATTTGGACACCACGGTCTACAAGGGACCGGACTTCCCAAGTATGGGAGTAGTAGAAGTCAAGGTCTTCTTCAAGGCCACAGACACCATGCGTTGCTGCACAAATCGAGTTTCCATCCAACCTTCATTTACAAGGGGATTGTGAAATCACAGTTAATGAGATTCCGTCGGATCTGCACCAGGACCAGAGACTTCAAAGAGGCGGTCCGGACCATGTTCTCCTCCTTAAGATCTAGGGGGTACACAAACACATTTTTAAAGCAGTGTCTCAAAACCTTTCTAACTGGTGGAACTGAGGAAAGAGGGTCCATCATCCCGCTCATTACCACATATTCCAGTACAGTAGTCCAGTTGAACGCTGTATTTAAGAGTAATTATCACCAATTCATTACGTCCCAGGGCCTTTTGCCCAACAGAACCATGGTCACTGCATACAGAAGAAATATCAGCTTAAAGGACATCTTGGTCAGAGCCCGACTGGAGGCAGGACCACAAAAGGCTGTACGTCAGAAAGAGAACAATCTGACTCCACACTGGACTAACCTCAAGTTGGTCAAAAGTCACAGCACAGGAACAATTTTTCCTGTCACACAAAAATTTACAGCCCAGTCCACCAATTGTGTGTACCTGATATTTTGCATGGATTGTGGAGTCCAATATGTGGGACAGACAAAGAATTCCCTTCTCCTTCGGTTTTCCCAGCACAAGTATAATTTCCTTAAAAAAAGGTGACGTCACGAAACCATTGATCCAGCATTTTAGGACACATGGCTATCGAGCAGTCCAAGTCTGTGGATTGGAGTCCAACAGCAACTGGTCCCTTGCAGACCGCCTGAAAGCAGAGCACAAGTGGATCAAACAATTGGACACAATGCACCCCAAAGGACTCAACATTAAATAGAACCTAACCAAATCAGACCTAGGGAGGTCATTATCCCAAAAGAATGCCTTTCACCAGTCCTAACCCTAACCAATTGATTCTAATGCCTGAACCTAACCTGACACAGGGAGTAACAATTCCATTACAATGCCTAAACTTAACCCTAACCCATTGCCTAAACCTAACCTGACACAGGGAGGTGACAATTGACCTAAACCCTAACCCTACCCTAACCCTAACCCTAACCTAACCCTAACCCTAACCCTAACCCTAACCTAAACCCAACCCTAACCCTAACCCTAACCCCCAACCCTAACCCTAACCCTAACCCTACCTATCCCTGATTCAAATACAAAGTGGATTTTCTCTCGCTAAAATTTTGGGAGCAGAAAATACACTGGTAAATCATTAACCCCATAGGAAGGACTTACAAACACAATTTTGGTACCCACATGTGCACAATATTCTGCAGATTAAGGAAAAATTCGTCATATGGAATCGGACCATGATTTAATACATTAATTCAAGTTTAAAAGCCAAAATAGTGGGACAGCCAATCACAGACGTCAGCCCCCACCTGTGGGCTTTGGGGGAAGGTTATAAAAGGGACGGGGTCCTAATTCAAATCCTAACCCTAACCCTAACCCTACCTAACCCTAACCCTAACCCTAACCCTAACCCTAACCTAACCCCTAACCCTAACCCTAACCCTAACCCCTAACCCTAACCCTAACCCTAACCCTAACCCCTAACCCTAACCCCTAACCCCTAACCCCTAACCCTAACCCTAACCTCCCTCCTCACACTGGAAGGAACAATCGGACTGCCAGTTAGCCGTCTTGTTACGCGTGTTATCGGCCTGAAGAAGAACCTATCGGTTCGAAACGTCGCCACCAAATAACACGCTCAGCTCGATCCTTTTTGTTTATTTCATTCATTTGCCCCCCATATTATTTTATTTCACATTATTATTCAAAAACAAGCCTGAAGGGTGACCTAGCCCGCTACAGGCATAGCATTTACCTTAGGCTCCGGCTCTCGTGAGAAGCGCTCACGGAAGTGATACAAAACACTGATAAACAATACACGGACACTATCCTGGTCGACTGTCACACACGCACCTGAACCATGGAAGCGGGGTGGACTTTGGTCACGGCAAGTCCTCGTCGGGGCTCCGGCGAGTGGCTAGATCCTGGAGCATCGACTCAGGCGCCACCAATAAGTTCTTTCCCGACTCGGGAGCTCTCTTCTCATGCTGAGGCCCGTGCACCACCGGTCCCTGACAGGGGATGGGTTCCTCATTATCGCCCTAACCCTAACCCTAACCCTAACCCTATATAGGGAGGTGGAAATGGACCTTAAATGCCTAAACCTAACCCTAACCCTAACCCTAACCTGATGGAGGGAGATGACAGTTGACAATAATCCAACAGTTAATTCATAATTACAAAATATTGGACCTTGTGCCTAAAACCTAACCTGATCCAGGGAGGTGACAATTTACCTTTATTCAACATTAAACCTAAACCTAACCTGATCGAGGGGGGTGATATTTGACAATTGTTCAAAAGTTGATTCATAATTACATAATTACAAAACCTTTGACCTTAACTCAACATGCCTAAACCTAACCTGACCTAGGGAGGTGAAAATTGATTTTAATTCAACAGTTAGTTCCTAATTGCAAAACTCAACATACCTAAACCTAACCTGATTGAGGGAGGTGACGGTTGATCCATAATTTGTAAAAACCTTTGACGTATCCCCAGCCCTAACCTTAACCAGTTGATTAAAGTGCCTAAACCTAACCTGACATAGGGAGGTGGAAATGGACTTTAAATGCCTAAACCTAACCTGATAAAGGGAGGTGGAAATGGACTTTAAATGCCTAAACCTAACCCTAACCCTAACCCTAACCTGATGGAGGGAGGTGACAGTTGACAATAATCCAACAGTTAATTCATAATTGAAAAAACTCAGTAAGCCTAAACCTAACCTGACACAGGAAGGTGGAAAGGCACTTTAAATGCCTAAACCTAACCTGACACAGGGAGGTAATAACATAAAACCGAGCTAATGGGCCATTTCGGCTCAATAAGAAAAACTCCCCAATGAAAAAAGGGCCATTAGACCAAATTAAAACCAATTTTTAAGCACCATGTTGAGACGCCAGGTTGAGCCGCCATTTTGTTTTGAATTTCTCGCTCAAATTTTGGGAGAGCATAAAACACCTGAAATTAGGATTAAGTACTTAGGATGGACCTACAGACACAATTCTTGTACCCACATGTGCACAAGACTCTGCAGATTATGGGAAAAAGTTGAAATTCAGAATGGGTCCCTGCCAAGGGAAGGGGACGGGGTCCTAATTCAAATCCTAACCCTAACCCTAACCCTAAACTTAACCCTAACCCCTTGCCTAAACTAACCTGACACAGGGAGGTGACAATTGACCTAAACCCATTGCCTAAACCTAACCCAACCCCTAACCCTAACCCTAACCCCCAACCCTAACCCTAACCCTAACCCTAACCCTAACCCTAACCCTAACCCTAACCCTAAACTTAACCCTAACCCCTTGCCTAAACCTAACCTGACACAGGGAGGTGACAATTGACCTAAACCCATTGCCTAAACCTAACCCAACCCCTAACCCTAACCCCTAACCCTAACCCTAACCCTAACCCTAACCCCAACCCCTAACCCTAACCCTAACCCTAACCCCCCAACCCTAACCCTAACCCTAACCCCCAACCCTAACCCCAACCCTAACCCTGGCCCTAAACCCGAGTTCACAGAGGGTCCAGGTAGCTGCAGTCCAGGGAGCCATTGCTGCTCCTGTCAGTACCCCAAGCACGCTCCTGGTCCACGCACAAATCCATGCTGTCCACACACAGGTCCATGCAGTGCAGGGGGGATCTCCTGAAACAATAACGGATTCAGACTGGGAGTTACCAGCTGGACAGGAAAGAAAGTCCCCACAAAGCACTCCAGATTGGGAAATACCAGCTGGACAGAAAATACAGTCCCCACAAACTACTCCAGAAATAGAGAACAACTCACCCCACAATCAATCTCAAGCAGAATGTGACAGAGGATCCCGTGATAATGCCCCCCACAGTCAGGGAGAGGCTTTCACACTGCAATTGGCAGAGCAGGACGGGAGAGGACGCTATGTCCAGCGCCTCAGAAGGTTCCTTTCTATCAGTAGAGGACCAACAGGAAGGAGGAGATGGTTAGGAGACAGGAGCAGAACATGGAGCAATACAAGGGGAAGGGATACAGGGGTGAGAAAACACCCCCAGACTCAACGTAAATCGGTTAATTGGACCTTAACAGTTGAGAAACCAAACCTCATTATTGGTGATTCTAATCTGGCCAGAATACAGGGACATCATCATCCAGATCTGCAGATTGACAGTTATCCAGGAGCCAAGTTCCAACATGGAGCAGAACATGGAGCAATACAAGGGGAAGATATAGCGTGAGAGGAACCACTCGGACCGCCAGATAGCCGCCGTGTTAGCAGCGTGTTCTAGGCCTGAAGAAGGACTACTTGTCCGAAACGTAGCCGCCACGACACGCTCTCTTTATTTTCTAGTTTGTTATTTTTTCTTTCAGTTGCCCCCCTATGATTTTAAACACTTAATTCAATTACCGGTCCCTTCCAAGGGAAGGGGACGGGGTCCTAATTCAAATCCTAACCCTAACCCTAACCCTAACCCTAACCCTGGCCCTAACCCTAACCCTGGCCCTAACCCTAACCTATTGGGGGGAATCCCTAAATTTAACCTTACCCTAAAACCCAACCCAAACCTTACCCAAACCATTTGAGGGGAGGCCCTAAACTTAACCAGACACAGGGCTAATCTAAAATATTAATAATCATACCTAAATAATCTATAATAATAACAATTTACAGGTTTTTCACACAATAAAACCCTTATCAAACCTAAATAATCTAAAATAATAACAATTTACAGTTTTTTCACACATTAAAACCCTAATAAAATAAGGGACATCCAGGTTCATAGTCTAATTATGACAGCATGGGCACCTTTACGTCTCATCACAACACACGTGGGGACATTTCTCCCCTTAATTAGAGTACATTAGGACCCGACTTTAGCCCCAATCACATGCCCATCCTCTCAAATAGAAGGAAAACACAATTTGATAGCCAAAACTCCCTCTTGGAGACAAAAATTAGGATTAAAAGGTTTTTTTAACACAGACACCTGTACGCCTTACGATAGCCCCCACCCTCGGGCTTCGGGGAAAACTATAAAAGTCAGGAACGCTCTGCATTTTCACTTCCCTCCTCACACTGGAAGGAACAATCGGACTGCCAGTTAGCCATCTTGTTACGCGTGTTATTGGCCTGAAGAAGAACCTCTCGGTTCGAAACGTCGCCACCAAATAACACGCTCAGCTCTATCCTTTTGTTTATTTCATTCATTTGCCCCCCATATTATTTTATTTCATATTATTATTCAAAAACAAGCCTGAAGGGTGACCTAGCCCGCTACAGGCATAGCATTTACCTTAGCCGGAGGCTCCGGCTCTCGTGAGAAGCGCTCGCGGAAGTGATACAAAACACTGATAAACAATACACGGACACACACCGCAGTACACCCAATACACGATCACTATCCTGGTCGACTGTCACACACGCACCTGAACCATGGAAGCGGGGTGGACTTTGGTCACGGCAAGTCCTCGTCGGGGCTCCGGCGAGTGGCTAGATCCTGGAGCATCGACTCAGGCGCCACCAATAAGTTCCTTCCCGACTCGGGAGCTCTCTTCTCATGCTGAGGCCCGTGCACCACCGGTCCCTGACAGGGGATGGGTTCCTAATTATCGCCCTAACCAGCCAGTGCCCTTCATGAGTCGCGGAGCTTGCTATGAGCGTCCGCCGCCGCGCACGTATGCGGAGGCGGTTACACACTCACGGCCTCGGACCGGACTACATCCGGACTACCGAGCCGAGTTACGAAAGACACAACGGGGGTTGAAACCACAACAAATCCCCCCTCGAGAACCAGAAAGGGAACCTCGAAAAAGAGGACAATACAACACACACCAATATGATGAAGAGGAATGCATGTCACCTCAGAGAAGAGGTCCGTTTAATAAACATCAATTTGATGAACAGGTGGCATTACCTCAGAATAGAGGACGTTACAGTACACAATCATTCCACACACTCCAAAATGGACACCAATATGATGAACATATTGATCCACCTCAAAAAAGAGGACGTCACAACACACAAACATTTGTCACACGTCAGAACAGAGGACAGTACATTACACGTCATGACAATCCAGGGAACTTTGACAGGGGACAGTATCAGGAACGTCCCTATAATTCAGAAAAATTTGACAGACGACACTACAATACAGAGGATTTTGACAGAGGTCCCAACAGACCACGATCTCAAATGAGGTCTCGTGGCAGAGGGAGAACTAGGGGGGAAACAGTACAGCCCCAATCGAAACCAATATTCCCCACAAGGTCCACGTAGGGGCAGAGCAATACGTCACATGTACAGGATCTTTGTAGCCCAACATCACCTTAACAATTTTAAGGAAGGACACAGAGGACAAGAGATGATCTATAAACAGATGGAGAATCTGTACCAATACATTTCACCAGCCTCACCCACACAGATCAAAAATTAGAAGAAAATGCTGTTCAATTGGGAAGCAATGTCCTATTGATTTTGGAGGAGCATTATCAAACAGTCACAGGAGGAACAATACAGAGAATGGCCAGAGGCACTGGCAATGGCGGAGAGGTGGACAGTTAGAGGACTTCCAAGACTACCTTCCAGGATTCTGGGCATGACCAGGGACCTGATCACAGACCACATGTCCCAAGGATAGTGACAATAGAGTTTCCTCAACATATGGAGAGTCACAGTACACTGAACAACCCCCAGGTCCTTTCGAACATTCTTCTGCTCCTTCTGAGCCTCCTGTGTCTTGTAAATACAAAAAGAAGGTTACACGTAATACGTAGAGAAGGGAAGTCCATGGTTGATGATGTTATTCCAGAGAGAGTGGAACCACCATGTGGCTCGACCCCGAAGCAGCAGAGGCAATTTACACTCCTTAAAAAGTACAATCTTACTCCAATTAGGAGAGGCACTTTGTCCAAAAACAATATCAGTCCTATTCCTACATTGGCCAAAATCAGTCCCATTCCGACATTGGCCAAAATCAGTCCTATTCCTACATTGGCCAAAATCAGTCCCATTCCGACATTGGCCAAAATCAGTCCTATTCCTACATTGGCCAAAATCGTGACTCCCACGTTGTCCCATTCCAGGCAGCAGTTGGTTCAAGCACAGGTGCACAACGCAGAAACAGTCCCATCAGAAAGTCCTGAAAGACAGAAGGTGGATTCAGCAGAGTCTCCAGACACGGACTGGGAATTACCCTCCCACCAGAGGACTCCTTCCCGACAAGATTCACCACAATTTTCACCAGAAGCAGAAAATGATATACCTTTCAATTTGATGGAATCGGATGAGGAAGATGCCTTGTCCTGTTCTTCGGAGTGGTCAGACCAGGCAGAGGAGGACCTACAAGGGCCAATAGAGAAGAAAAAAGACAAAAAGAATACGTTTGAGGTGAAGAGACATCCATGCACAGCTCAGAAGACACAACACTGGTCTTTGGTGGTGGATAAACCCTATCTGATCATTGGAGACTCAAATTTGAGCAGGATAGATGGACATCAATACCCAGACCTCCAGATTGAATCTTACCCAGGGGCCAAATTTCTACATGGGGCCTCTCTCTTGAGAAGAGCAGTTGCGAACGTCAGGGTGGAAAAAATCATTTGTTCCTTTGGCCTTAACAATCGAACACAGAAGGCACAAACAGCCATAAAAGAGATCCAGAAACTCCATTATGCAGCCAGGAAAAGATTCCCATATGCAGAAATCACTACACCCATCATTCAGCATTCCACCAGAATAACACTAGAATACAAACGGAATATAGCAGAGATCAATGCTTATCTAACCAAGAACCAACGCACACTGGGGGGTCTCCCCAAGGGCAGCTTTCAGACAGTGAAAGATAACCTACACTGGACCTCCACCACAGCGGAAAACATGCTGAAACACTTTGCCAAATATTTAAACTTGTACTCCCCTTGCAAGTGACGAGAGGGATAGATTATAAAGGAGTAGTGGTTTTAGCAAAAGATTTTAAACCAACACCTGTACAGCTGCAATTGCTGGACAAGGGACTAAATTTTGTCCCCACCTATCAGAACAACCGAGATCAGAAGATCAAGTTACAATTTGACCTACAAAATTACCATAGGAAAGTGGACATAGCGTTGTATTTTGGGAGAGGGGCAGCCAACCCACGAAAAAACAAACAACATATACCTTTCGCACGGAGTTTTGTGGAATCATCAATCTGGTGTCCCCCAAAGGACAAATTACCACCAGAGGCAGCTGTCTTGAGACGTATGGACAGACTTTATTTCAAACAACACTTTCAGACCATTAAGGAGAAGCTCAATATTAACCAGGAAGAAATACTAGAATTAAAGAGGTTAAAAGACAATCAGAATATAGTCATAAAACCCGCTGACAAAGGGAGCGCCTTGGTGATCATGGATAAAATAGACTACATTAAGGAAGCGGAAAGACAACTAGCAGACAGGATTTACTATGTCCCCATTGATCAACCAAAAACTAGTGCTACACTTGCTGAAGTATCAAACATCCTAGACCGATTACACGCCAAAAAATTCATCACATTGAGACAAAAGAATTATTTAAAAGGCTTACCTGAGCCCAGAATGAGGAGATTTTACATCCTTCCTAAGATCCACAAAGGAGCAGGAGAAGTGGACAGTCCCAGGTCGGATCCCACCAGGGCGTCCCATTGTCTCGGATTGTAATAGTGATACCTACAGAACAGCAGAATACATAGAATACTATTTATCACCTTTGGCCTCCTTACATGCCTCCGACATCAAAAACACTCAACACTTTATAGACATAATTAGGACCATTCAGATGCCACCTGAGGCACTGTTCTTCACCATCGATGTGGACTCACTGTACACTAACATCCCAATTGAAAAAGGGATACAAACAGTGAGTGAGAAGTTCAAAAAACACCCAAACCCTACCAGACCAGATGCAGAAATTTTGCAGCTCTTGGAAATCAATCTCACAAAAAATTATTTTGAATTCTATGACAAACTTTATCTACAGATCAAAGGAACAGCTATGGGGAAGAGATTTGCTCCAGCCTATGCTAATATTTTCATGACAGATTGGGACGAAAAGGTCCTAAACACCTGCCCAATTAAACCTCTCATATATGTTAGATATTTAGATGACATTTTTGGAGTATGGGTAGACACTGAAGACACATTTAAAGATTTAATCCTACGTTTGGACAATTATGATCCATCCATACACATAAAACATACCTCTAATCATTTTTCTGTGGATTTCTTGGACACCACAGTATATAAAGGCCCAGACTTCCTCCAAACAAGGTTAAGGTTTTCCCTTGCAGGGGGGATCCGCCTCCACCATGACTTAAGCGCCGCTCTCAGGAGACAGTAGTCATGGTAGCTTTTACGTGGGAAGCGGAGGCAGGTTAATTGGGACCAACCACTGACCACTATACGTTGGACTCAGGGTAGACGGGACTTTCAGCCGTTACCATTTGATATATGCGCGAACAAAACTATGGATGATGGTTCGGGGGTCTGGGGCGGTACCCCTAGTCGACGTGCGACTATACTCTACACGGAAGAAATCGGAGTCGGGAGGAAAGCCCCGTTCTGGGGTGGAACTCTCATCCATGGTGCTAGCCAGCTCTCAGGAGAACGGAGACCATGGCATCATTCATCCTGCCCTGTCGTCCCCGCAATCTCTAATGTCAAATACAGGCAGAGAGTACCTGAGTGGTTCAACCGCGAACTGCGTGCTGAGGTAGTTAGATGAAAGTTCAAGCGATCTCCCTACATGGTGGTGCATGGAGTCGGCCTGGGAATTAAGACCCGTGACCGAGGAGTCCCCCAGAGGGGAGTAACGTGAGTTCAGCATAGGAGGGAGGAGGGTGAAGGGGATCCCTCCCCTGTAGGGGGGACCCGCCTTCACACTGAATTAGGCCATGAGCAGGGAGCTCAAACGCGTAACATGGAAGGCCTGTGACCGAAAGGATCTCCCAGTGCGAGCCCTAAGACGTAACAAATTAAGACCTGCAACCGGAAGGATCCCCCCCAGTGCGAACCCTAACCCTCACCCTTACCCTCACCCTAACCCTAACCTGAATTGGCTTAAACACATTTAAATTGATTTTCATGCTAAAATTTTGGAAGAGCACAAAACACCTGAAAATGATTAACCCCTTATGGAGGATCTACAAACACAATGTTGGTACCCACATGTGCACAAGACCCTGCAGATTATGGGAAAAATATGAAAAATGGAATTTGACCAAGTTTAACCACATAAAACCAAGTTTAAAACCAAATTTGCGACAATGACTCATTTACGTCAGCCACCACCTGTGGGCTTCGGGGGAAGGTTATAAAAGAGCCAGTCAGCTCAGCCTCTCCACTTCTCATAGACATCTTGAGAGGAACCACTCGGACCGCCAGATAGCCGCTGTGTTTATAGCGTGTTCTAGGCCTGAAGAAGGACTATTTGTCCGAAACGTAGCAGCCACGACACGCTCGCTTTACTTTTCAATTTGTTATTCTCTTTCATTTGCCCCCCTATGGTTTAAACCACTTATTTGAACTACAGAACATCCTGAAGGGTAAACTACAGCCTCAGGCGCTAGCATAAACCAGCCGGAAGCTAGCCGGCCCTCGTGAGGAGGTCTCACGCCAAAGTCGCACAAAACACAACATAAAACTTCACAAATAAAGTGAAAACACACCATAAACCAACTGAGTACGTACCGAACGCCTGAAATACAACCCAAACATGGACACAGGATGGACTTCGGTCGTAGCTTGCCCTCGCCGGGGCTCCGGTGAGCGGCGCAGGCCCGCAGCGTTGGCCCGAGGGCCACTGACAGATAAAAACCCAGCTCACTCTAACCCTAACTCTAACCCTAACCCTCCCCAAACACACACGTAACTCCTCCTCTTCCTCATTGGTCCACTTCTTAGATTTCCTCAGTGCAGGTTTGGAGAGCTTCAGCCTCTGTCTGTACGTGGGGATCAGGTGAACCATGGCGTGATCTGAAAAGCCCAGCAAACCACGGCCAACCCTAACCCTAACCCTAACTGTCAGTACTTTGGTAGTTCATGGCTGAGATTCCCACTGTTAAAATCACCCAGGATCATACACAAGGAGTCCGGGAAGGTCCGCTCCACACTCAGAATCTGGTCCGCGAGCGCACGCTGGTGCACGTTTGTGCTCGGTGGGATATATTCAGCCAGAATGAATGAAGCAAACTCATGTGGCGAGTAGAATGGTTTGCAGTTAATGAAGAGACATTCCAGATCAGGAGAGCAGCGTTTGGAGATCACAGTCACATCCGATAACCAGGTGTTTTTGATGTAAAAACAGACTCCTCCGCCGCATGTTTTTCACCCGGAGAAAAATCAGTTTGTCTGTCCGCACGAAGAAGCTTGAAGCCCTCCAGCCGTACAGAGCAGTTCGGGACCAGCTAGCCACGTCTCCACGTCTCTGTGAAGCACAAAACAGGAGATGAAGAAAAGTGTCTGTTTCGTCTCATCAGCTGAGCCAGTTCATCCATTTTGTTGGAGAGTGAGCGAACGTTAGAGAGGAAAATTCCAGGTAAGGGCCTCCGAGTGCTGCGTCTACGGAGATGCACGAGGACCCCTGCACGTTTTCCTCGTCTACGGCTTCTCACTCTTTTAGTCAAAAGAAGGGCTAATTCTGCAGCAGAAGCTAAAAAAAGTGGAACTAGGTCCGTAGGAGTTGTGGTTCGGAAGGACAAGAACTCTTCACGGGTGTAAGAGCACGCTGACACACAATTTATGAACAAAGGGAAAAAACATACAAAACAAAGAGCACTGAAAAGCCAGGGCATCCATCTGCGACGTCATCTTGGAACAAAACATTGTGTAGCACAATTAGCTGTGTTTGATTTTGATGTTAAGTACCGGCCTGGTCGTTGTAACTCAACAGCAGATGCCCTTTCCAGACAGCCAGCTTCAACAGAGTCAGATCCAAATTCAGGGGATGCAGAGTTTGACGGTCGTGTAGCTATATGTGACGGTCTTAGGGAAGGCACCACTTTGTGTTCAGTTAGCCACTGCAGGGGTTGAGCACTGCAGAGTCAGACAGCTCAGTGTTTTACAGATAGGAAGTGGGGACAGGGATTCACTGCAGAGCAACACACCAACTCTTCCCAGTTCCACCAAAGCTGAGCTCCCAGCATTCCAAACTTCAGATCCAACACTCAAAGTTTTGAAACAGCTCTGGGATAAGAGACAAAAACCTTCTTTACAGGAAAGACTCTCAAGAAACTCTGCCCATCCCAGTACGGTCCCTTCTGAAACAATGGCCCAGTCTCAGAGTAAAAGATGGACTCTTGTATCGTGAGATTGAGGATGTAAATCTTGGAAAATGCCACCAGCTTTTTATTGCCTTCCTGCCTCAAAGAAAAAGTTCTTACCAGTCAGATGGGACACCAAGGGATAGAACGGACACTTGGGCTCTTGAAACAAAGGTGTTTGAGGGGAGAAATGCACACGGATGTAGAGAAATTGATCAAAGGTGTCAAAGGTGTGTGTTAACAAAGTTGCCACAACCCAAAGTTCGTGCACCCCAAACTCCACCCTAACCCTAACCCTAACCCTAACCCTTGTTGCTGCTGACTACACTGTCGACCATGCAAGTGATGGGTGTGAGAATGTTCTTGTACTCACAGATGTGTTCAGAAAGTTCAGCCAAGCCTTCCCCACTAGACACCAGAGGGCAGACACAACTGCTAAGGTTATATTAAAAGAGTAGTTTATGAAATACTGCATTCGGATCAGGGCAGAAATTTCAAGAGTGCCGCGATTGCCGAATCATGCAGTGATTGGGATGAAAAAGAGCCGCTCCACACATCATCACCCGCAGGGAAACCCCCAGTGTGAGAGGTTTAACAGAACCTTACATGACCTTCTGAAAACACTTTCCCCTGAAAAAAAACGCTGCTGGCCTGAACATCTAGCTGCACTTGCGTACGCTTATAATGTGACCCCACACTCTTCGATTGGGTACTCTCCCCACTACATGTTGTTTGGAGCAGGGGTCTCGCTACGTACATACAGGGATGGCGGAGCCGCCATCCTTAACATAATCAGTCAAATGGCTCGCCATCCTTAAAATGGGTTAGGGTCCAACTGCCTGGAGAAACGGTCTGCCTGGAGAAACGGTCTGCCTGGAGAAAGGGTCTAGCTCCACCGTGTATCTGCAAATTGAAGCGTGTCTGCCTGTCCATCCGAGGGAGTCGGATCTCTCCTTCACTGTGGAACTCCTACAGGTTTCTGTAACCCTAACCCTAACCCTAACCCTTCCTGGCCGAGAAGGAGGGTCTAAGGACAGGGGAGCTTGGGACATCTGTCTAAGGACACAGGATGCTGGGACATTTCCAAGTCCCTATGAACATTGTTTATTTTGTTTTCCACTGTAGCCCCTCGAGGCAACTACTGTTGTGATTTTGGGCGTTACAAAAATAAATTGAATTGAATTTAAGTGAATTGAACTCCTCTTTCAAACCATCTTTTCTCCTGCTCAGAATCTCCACCTCACTGTCTTCAATAGAGTGGTTTGTGGCTTTGAGATGAAGATGGACAGTGCTCTGGGGTCCTGAACTCGAGTGTCTTCTGTGTTGATAAAGCCTCTTGTGCAGTGGCTGTTTAGTCTCACCTATGTACCGCTCTTTACAACTTTCTTCACTGCTTTGGATACTACATTGCTCTGCTTTTTGTGTCGGCATCTTGTCCTTAGGGTGAACCAGTTTTTGTCTTAAAGTATTGCCTGGTTTGAAATAAACTTTTGTCCCTTTTGTCCTGCTTTTTGGTTCTCTTCATTTTGTTCAGAGCCCAAATCGGGTATCCACAGGCTGAAAGCCTTCCGGACGTGTTTTTCCTCTTTCCTCTTGCCCCCTCTCAGCTGGTGGGCACCGCTTGTGCTCTGTGTTGTAGTGTTCTGATCACTCCCAGCTTATGCTGTAGTGGGTGGTTAGAGCCAAAGAGCAGGTACTGGTCAGTGTGTGTGGGTTTCCTATATACTTCCTATCTATCTGGAGCTTTCCGTCTTCTCCTCTGATAGTGGAACAATCAAGAAAGGCCAAGCGGTTCTCCTTAGCATCTTCTCTTGTAAACCTGATATGCGGGTCCACTGCATTGATGTGCTCTGAGAAAGCTTCCAGCTCTTGTTTCTTGATTGTCACAAATGTGTCATCCACCTAACGGTATACATACACACTTTTCTTTTTTTGTTTAACAGTTTACAAACTAAGATAAAAGCTTACAGCGCCTGGTATTCCAGGCAGTCTCCCATCCAAGTACTAACCAGGTCCGACCATGTTTAGCTTGAAAGATCAGATGAAGTCGGGCATGTTCAGGGTGGTATGCCCGTAAGAAAAGGGACCTGGGCTGGATATTGTTTTTATATCTATGTTTACCTTATTGGACACTCGTTCACCAGGTTGAGATCGGGAATGGGAATCGTGCTTTTCAAGGAGGAGCAGACAAGCTTTTCTTGTAAACTTGAATTTTTAAACCTAAAGAAAATCCCGCTCAAATGTAAGTGTGAATGTTTGGAAACACATTTTGTCCTTGTTGTTTATTTCTAATTTTGCCATTTCCCTGGTTTTAGCAATATTATTATTATTATTATTATTATTTTATAGGTATAAAAGTTTGAAAATGCTTTCAGCACCTGGTGCTTAGTCACACCACTTGCTTTGCCAAAATACGTTGTTTTTTTTGCATAAAATACCTGCTCAAAATGTACAAAAGTAGCAGGACAGCACCCTCTTCTGGTCGTATTCTAAATTGTAATTTGTACTAAAACGTGTGATCTTGAAGTGATGTTGAGTGTATTTTTCTTTCCACTTAAGTTTAGCACTTATATTTTATCCGGTTCAATTAGGACCAGGGCGGGAGGACCGGGTGCTCTTAGCTTTTATCCATCTATTTGTAAACCCTCACTTAAAATTTATCTTTTTTAACAACAATACCATAAAGACAAATATGTTTGATTTGAAAACTCTACAGGGGAATTACTTACTAAAATAGTTCGGAAACATTTGTTTGTATTTATGAAACAAACTAACGTAATTGGACGCATTGTAACCTAACGTTTTTGGTGAGCCCTTCTGACCATTGCCAATGGTTCACACATCTCTGTCTGATAGGTGGCGGTAATGCTCCGTTAGTTGATGTTCTACCGCCAAAAAAACACAAAAGAAGAAGTAGAAACTGCACAAGCGCGTAGCGTCTGCGGAAGAGCTGGAGCCGGACACGACCACCGGCGTTTGGCGCAAACAGCCCAAAACCTAACAACCGCAGCCACACAAACCCAGAGCGGAGGATCTTTCAGAGGGCTGTGAGCAGGCTGAAGCCCGGAGAGAAGACGCGTAAAGCCGGTGCACTTGCATTTCTCCTTAAGTAACAAATAATCTAACATTAAGAATCTTCTGACTCCTGAGTGGAATCAACAGAGGTATGGACGTAAACTGTCGCCGTGGTCGTGTGGGTGTGATGTCTTGTCTAGGAATAGAATGCTTTCTCCAGACAGAAGTCCGGGATGGAATCAGACCTATTGGGAGAAACGGTGGCGTGTACTTGCGCGTACGCGACGTGTGCAAATCCTGAAGCGTGTTTATGTCAGTGGTGCCAAACATCCGGCTCTCCGGACGTTTTAATCCGGACCGCCGAATAGAACCCTTTACGCTTAGTGGGACGTTGGACCGTTTCTTGATTTATTACATTTTGTCAATTATTTTTTAAAAGGTAACTCTCAAGCTGCTTAATATGCTGTACATAAAATAAAGCTTTAACCCTCTGGGAAGCATCAGAGTCAGTTTGTACTTCAAAACCATCAAGTCAAAAATTACCCGAAAATGAAATGAAACATGAATAGGGCTTTTTTGAATGGATCCGCCTGGACATTTTTGTCCCTACAACTCATTTTTAGTGTTACCTTCAGCTTTTAAAAGAGAATTGTCAAAAGCCAGGTCACAAGTCCATGTTCCTGTTCCTTCTGCATGAATATGGAACATACAACTATTACAACTAACAATACAACTATTACTAGGCTATATAAAGCTATTTATTTTTCAGAGTTTTTACAGTTGGATTTTTTACTTATGAGTAAAATTCAGCCCACAGCCCAAAATTCAGCCCACGGCCCAAAATGAGTTGGACTCCCCTGGTTAATGTCCACTGGGGACTCTGCTTTGCTTTTCAGTGTTAGCTATTCACGGAATGAAAGTGCATATTACAGTTTTTCATTTTTATTTAACAGTAATCCCTGTGGTCGATATTTGTCATAGTTTTAATTAATCAAGCGTCTTTTTGTGAAGATTTGAATGAAATGATATAGTTTAAATGCACAAGACGTAGTATTCTGAAACAGAATCTCTGCAACCTACATCATCAAAATGCATCCAAAATACAGAAACAAGGAGTGTGGGCAAGGAACATATTTCAAACAAAAAGTTTCAAGGGCATTCGTAGGTACCATCTTTTTAAAAAGCAGGAAAACAGAGTGTCTAAATCTGTGCCCACCGTTTCTCATGTACATCGTGGTGCTGGTTGTGTCATGCGTGTGTGTGCCGACACTTCTGGGTCGCTGCTTAACCCTCTGACACCTCAATGTTATAGGTACCGTTGGTGCCGTTCGTGAAACGGTTCCCATCACACAAATGTGCTATAAAATAGGTGAAAGTGACGTCACATGCTCTACAGTGTTATAGAGATTTATAAATAAAATTACTGTTGGTACTTGGTACCTTTCTTGTCACAAATGGTTCTTGACCGAACAGTGCTATAAAATAGGACCAAATTATTGAGTGGCTGCGTAATGTATTACTTCTAGAAGATTGTTGTTGTTGTTATATTATAGAAACACGCTTTTTTTGGTTCTTTTTTTAGATTTTTTTTGTGTGATTCCTGCTATTACTTTTGGTAATCCTCGGTCTTGTCGTTTTTTGGGGATTTGTTGTCAAAGTTGCAATTTTTAGGGTAGTGTTGTTGTTGTGTTACATTTAGAGGCAGTTGGCAGCCAACTTCTTCTTCTTTTGTGTTTTTTAGCGGTTGGTATCCTAGTGTTACATTACCGCCACCAATTGTAGTTGTACGTCTTAGAGTTTCTTGGCAGCCAACTGAAAAGGTGCATTTACCGCCACCTACTGTGATGACCGGGCAGGGGTCTCGCTACATGGGGCCGCCATCCCTAACATGATAAATCAATCATACAAAGACACACAGAGCACGCGTGTGCGACATACGGCAATCTGCCGCATTGAAATGTCTTGGCCAGACCTGACTCAAGGGTCAAAAGACAACATGTGTATCACTACACAGATACACAGAGCATACACTTGTTATTTTGTCCGCTTTCTCAGCGAGTTTGGGAAGGAGCACAACGCGGCGCGAGCCGACAACACGTCTCAAGCCCCTCCTCCCAGCGTTACCATGGAGCTTGTCTTATTGTAATAACTAATATTATAGTTAAAAAGGCAAGTTTATTTGTAGAGCACAATTCGTATACAAGGGAATTCAAAGTGCTTCACACAACAGGAAAAAAATGCATTAAAATCACAAAGACATGGCAGGAATCACAATCTTAGTTCAAGACATAAAAGAGAAGAGTGCAAAGAAAAGCATTTCAGTCATATGCACAGCCAAACAAGTTTTTAGTTTAGATTTGAACATTGCCAGAGTAGAACCTGTCTCACATCCTCAGGAAGACTGTTCCAGATTTTAGCAGCATAAAACTGAAACGCACATTCCCCTTGTTTAGTCCTGACTCTGGGCACCAGCAGGAGGCCGGTCCCTGAGGTCCTCAGAGTCCGAGATGGTTCATATGGCACTAACATGTCCGAGATGTACTTTGGTGCTAGGCCATGGAGCGACTTGTATACAAGCAGAGCTGCTTTGAAGTCTATTCTCTGAGCCACAGGGAGCCAGTGCAGAGACCTGAGCACAGGACTAATGTGATCGTACTTCCTGGTTCTAGTCAGGACCCGAGCAGCAGCGTTCTGGATGTACTGCAGCTGTTTTACAGCTCGTTTGGAGAGGCCAGTGAGCAGGCCGTTACAGTAGTGTAATCTACTAGAGACAAACGCATGGATAAGTCTCTCAAGGTCTGGTTTAGACACTATACTTTTGATTTTGGCAATGTTTTTTAGATGGTAAAAAGCTGCTGATGTTATTGATTTGACGTGGCTGTTTAAAATTCAAATCTGAGTCCATTATTACCCCCAGATTTCTAACTTGATTTGTAGGTTTTAGAGCGAGACTCTGGAGGTGACTGTTAACACTTTCTCTTTGTTTCTGTGGGCCAAAGATGATGATTTCAGTCTTGTCTGAGTTCAGCTGGAGAAAGTTGTTTTGCATCCACACACTGATCTGTTGGATGCAGTGACAGAGTGAATCCACTGGTCCATATTCACCTGCCGTCAGTGAAACATAGATTTGAGTGTCGTCTGCATAATTTTGATAGGTCAGTTGATACGCAGCGAGAATGTGTCCTAAGGGCAGCATGTAGAGGTTGAACAGAAAGGGGTCCCAGGATTGACCCTTGGGGCACCCCACAGGTCAGGGGCATCTGGTCTGAGACACAGTTTACCAATTTCGACAAAGAACTTCCTGTCTTCCAGATAGGACTTTAAACCAGTTTAGCGCAGTGCCAGTGATGCCCACCCAGTCCTCTAGTCTCTGTAAGAGGGTCCCATGATCGACAGTGTCAAAAGCAGCACTCAGATCTAACAGAATTAAGAACTGTGGCTTTGCCCGCGTCAGTGTTCAGGTGGATGTAATTTGTCACCTTGACAAGAGCGGTCTCAGTGCTGTGATGAGGTCTAAAACCTGACTGGAAAACATCAAACGAGTTGTTTATTAAGAGGAAATTGGTCAGCTGTTGGTAAACAACCTTTTCAAGGACTTTGCCCCAAAATGGCAGATTAGAGATGGGCCGGTAATTTCTCAGTACTGCGGCATCCAGACTGCTCTTCTTTAGGAGAGGCTTTATGACCGCAGTTTTCAAAGAAATTGGGAATGTTCCAGATTGAAGCGACATGTTAACTATTTGGGTGAGTGGTGCTAACAAACTGTTCAGCACAGACTTTAGAAATCTGGAGGTATCACACATCGAGGCAGCATGTAGATGAACTCAGACTGGTGATGATCTCCTGGACAGTTTTATCAGTTACAGGTGCAAAGTGAGTCAGCTCTAAGTGTGTAGGTGGTTTGAGGGTTATTTTTTGCATTGTAGAATTTAAAGCATTTTTAATGCCTGAACTTTGTCATTAAAGAATAATGCAAACTCATTACACTTGGATGTGGAAATGAGTTCTAACGGCAGCTGAGCTGGAGGGTTTGTTCATCTGTTTACTGTGGCAAACAGGACACGCGAGTTGTTGCTGCAGCATTCCAATTATTTCAGAAAAACCATCCTTCCCTAGTTCTACATAAAATGAGGTTGTACATGTACAACTTCTCTCTGTAAATCTCTTTTCTGAACCTGGAGCTTCGACTTGCGCCATTTTCGTTCGGCCCGGCGGCACTCCCTTTTCTGTGCCCTGACCGAATCATCATTTCTCCATGGCGCCTTCTGCTTATTTTTAACAATTTTAGCCTTCATAGGGGCAATGGTGTCGAGAACATTCAAAACACTAGATGTTTTGAATGTTCAGAGTTCAACAAATCATTTACATTAGAACATGAGACATTTTCAAAGTTAATCATTTCCATAAAAAGTTTTCCCGTGCTGTCATTTATGTGTCTCCTCCGGACAACTGCAGGACCAGCCGGTGGTTTGGGAAAAACAGACAGGTCAAAGAAGACACAGAAATGATCATACAGAGCAACATCGACCACATTGACGTTTGAAATATTAACCCCTTTTATAATTAGAAGATCTATAGTGTGCCCTCTGCTGTGGGTGGGGCCACTCACGCGCTGAGTAAGGCCGAAAGTTTCAAGGACAGCATGAAGCTCTTTAGCGTTTCTGTCACAGATATTATCAACATGAACATTGAAACCACCTGTTATGACCAAACCATCAAAGTCTGTGCATACGACTGAAAGCATCTCAGTAAAATCATCAATAAAACTTTGGGCAGTGCTGAGGAGGCTTGTATAAAACAATGAAGAGAATGGATGGAGACTGTTTTAGCTCAATTTTAAAAGGCTACGTACTCAAATGTTGGAAACACCCCAAAGGACAACCTGTGGGTAACATCTCTAACAAAAGCACACACACCTCCTCCTTTTTGTTTTCTCGTGTTTCAGATTCAAACATAAAGTTGGGTGGAGCAGATTCTATCAGAACTAAATTTCCTGTGTTTTTTGTCAAGCCATGTTTCAGTTAAAAACATAAAATCAAGATTATAAGAAGAAATAAAATTATTAATTAAGAATGATTTGTTACATAAGGATCTGACATTTAGCACAGCAAGTTTCAGACTAGTTTCAGTGAGACTGGGCGTTATCTTTTTACAGGGAATATGAATCAAATTTCTCAGATTGGGCAGTCTGACTCGCATTTTGTTTTCCCATCTGTGTGATGTTACTACAGAAATAGCACTAGGGAGAGGCTGTTTTTACACAGGGCCCCGGGTTGTTTTGATTTTTAATATGACTGTAAGTCCCGGCAACGCTGAGACCCAGTGCATCCTAGCTATGGGAGATACCACGTGAAAGGCGAGGGGGGGATAGGTGGGGGGGCTTTTGTTGGTGTAGCGGGAGCCGGTGAGAGTTTGGGACTAGGTGAAAGGCGGGGGGGTTTAGGTGGGGTGATTTTTGTCTGTGTAGCAACAGTCAGGGGAGAGTTCATCATCGTTGATATCAGAACTCTTGATCTTGCTATATTAGGCATGAGTGGAGCCATCTTAATGCCTGATTTGATCAGATATTCAAGATGGCTAGGAAGACCCCTGGGTGAGGGTTGGAGATGGAAAGGAGAGTGAGGAATCTGTAGTGGGAGTAGATGTTGCAGGGGGGATCCAGGGCTGCTCTGAGGGCAGGGACGATGGCAGGGACGATGGCAGGGATACTGCCGGGCCCGCCACAGATGGGTCCAAGGCCTTTGATGAGGACTGTGCAGGAAAGAACTGAAATGACTCCTGCGCTAGCCGTGGTGAAGATTGTTGTGGTGCTGCTGCAGATGAGTCCTTCGCTGGAGGCGGTGGAGGTGATCGTGGAGCAGCTGGAGTTGAATTCTTTGCTGGTGGTGGTGGAGCGGCTGCTAATAAATCCTTTGGTGGAGGTTGTGGTTGTAGTGCTGTTGATGTTGAAACATTGGCTCGGTCTCTGGCTGATGGAGCAGGAATTCTTCTCTCATTCCTCTCTTCCCTAACTATCTGCTCAGGACCCTGTCCAGGCCCAGTCCAATGCCTCAGAGCGTGGAGTAGGTTCTCTGTCAGTACCCTCACTCCACCTCTACAGAGGTGTGGGCCATTTCTCTTAAACAGGTCCTCTCGTTTCCAGAATAGATAGAAGTTCTCAGTGTAGTGCAATCCTCTTGTTGCACACTCTTTGGATAGCCATGTGTTCAGCTGAAGCAGCCAGCTAAACTTGTTTATCTTCCTGTCGATGTTCTGAAGAGGTCCACTTATGAATGTTTTTATTTCCATTTTATTAAGCTCGTTGAATAACTCTTCACGTCGTGTGTCCACTGCGCCCACGTGCACAATCAGCTGTTTAACTACTTTATGTTTGGCCAAAACATTAGAAATACGTGACGTAATCTCAGTGACTGTGGCGCTGGGAAAAGAATGTGTTTTCATTTTTTCATGCATCACGTGACTTATCGCACCATCCCCAATCAAGACGACCTTGACGTTAGGCACAGATTCTCTTTCTGTCTCTGTCTGCCTTTTCGCCACGTCATGTCTCCCATTTTTCCTTTGTTCATTTACTTCAGTCTTTGAAAGTGGTAAAAATCTGTTTGTAAGCTGTATTTTAGGTGGCGTTACATTATCTTTGTATTGCTTAGGCTTCGCACCGACTTTCTTCCAAGATGTTTGTTGCAGATCTTTAAACAGTTTAGGAAACGAAACAGAGTCAGTCCGGTTTAGGTTGAAAGTAGCTGTTTTTCTTGTAAAAAATGTGGACTTCTTACCACTGGATGACACAGGGATAGTATCGTGCAGTCCTTTTTCAGATTCCAAAGCAAATATCCATGCTTGTGGCTCATGAATTTCTTGTTGAAATTTCCAACAGCGTTTACAGGAGTTTGTTTCCCTTCTCACGGACATGTCGCTGGTTTGTCAGATTTGTTGATTAAAACTTGAAAAATGCTCTTAAAATCCTTGGTTGACTTATAAAAGTCATAATAAAAAATTTTTGGAAGACAAAAACTGATTTTAAAGCAAAATAAATAAGGAAAGCAGCTGAAGCAGGCAGGAGCAAGCAGGGAAGCGTCTGCACTCTTCGGAAGCAGGAAGTACTTCAAGTGAGGTGATTATAAACTCAACCTTCTAATATTTAGTGTAGTTATTTTATTTTCAAAATCATCATTATGAATGGGTCTAGTCAAGTTAATGAACAGATTTTTCTCTCCCCTGCTTTATATTGCACGTCTATACATCATAAAATATTATTAGGCACTATATAGTCCAAGTGGAACTGGCGGAACTTTCGAATGTTGCTGGAGCGCTTCTAAAAAAAGAATTATATTGAGGCTTATCGAGTTGCAACTATCAAAACCATAATGCCACCAAAGAAATCAGACCCTCTGATGGAAGTAGTCCAAGACTTGGACGAAATCAAGGCAGCGCTAAAGGCCTGTCTAAAGATATCGCCACAGTGAAGCAGCAACAAGCAAAGCTCATGACACTGCTGGATGAAGTTAAGGAGCTACGGGAACGGCTAGAGGAAAAATACAGGATCATGAGTGGATTAGAAAGAAGAATTGATGACCTTGAACAATACACGCCTATGGAGGACGTAATCATCAATGGCCTGGAAACAAAATATCGGAATTACGCACGAGTAGCTGCTTGCTCCGGTGCCGTGGAGGGACCGGACGCACCGGTGGAGGAGTTGCTAACACTGGAGCAACAGGTAGTGACATTTCTTTCAACTAAAGACATCAATGTGGACCCAAAGAGATTTCTGCCTGCTACCTGCTTCCTCGAAAGCGTAGCGATGCCAAACCAGCGATAATAGTTCGCTTTGTGAACAGAAGACACAAAGTCGATCTGCTGCGCCAGGCACGCAAGCTAAAGGGGAGCATGGTGTACATCAATGAACACCTTACCAGAAAAAACGCAGATATTGCAAGACATGCTCGAATTCTGTTGAAACAAAAGAAGATACAAGCGGCATGGACGAGGAATGGTCGTGTTTTTATTCGTTTGAATGGTACGCCTGAACAAGCACTAGTGATCACAGTAAGGGGTATCAAAGACGAACAGTATAAATAAAAGAGTGATTACTCACAATGAGGCAAATATGGCAATAATATTATGAGCTACACGAAGATGACCGTTTGTTGTGGATTATAGGGAGGACACTTTTTCTTATTAAAATGGATTATGAACTCTATAAAGATTAACTTTTCGTTTTGGATTACAGAACAAGTTTCGTTTGGACTAGTGAAGATATCCATTCATTTAGTTGTTATTTTTGTTATTGATACTATTATTATTTATATCGATTTTTATTTATTTTTTCTCACATGCCAGAACTTGGATCTAGTGTAGAACGAAATACGTACTTAAATGATGAGACCATTAATGAGAACGATGATGATCCAGCTGATTTCTACAATAACTAATTATTCATTATTTAAATGTAAACATGGTAAATACGATGTTGAAAAGAATATAGACCCAGACACTTATTTGTATGGTCAGACAAATTGTCAGTATTACACAGAGGAACAGTTTAAGAGTACAGTAAACATGGAACATGCTTTCTCTGTTATACATTTTAATAGTAGAAGTCTCCGGAGGAATTTCTCATATATTAAAGATTATTTAAATTTATTCCCAAAGTTTAGTGTAGTTGCTATTTCTGAAACATGGCTAGATGAGGTTAAAGGCTCAGCTGTTGAACTGGAAGTACATGAACTGTTTGTAATGAATAGAAAAGACAGGAGAGGAGGTGGAGTCGCCCTATGTAGATTCTAACTTGCATTGTAATCTAATCGAAAGCATGTCAACTACAATTGATAACATGTTAGAGTGTGTCACTGTTGAGATTTACATGGAAAAACAAAAAAAACTAACAGTTTGTTACATATATAGAACATAGAATATATAGAACACTTGGTTCTCCTCTGGATCATTTTAATGAGTTTATATCTAATATGTTTCACTCAATTGGAAATAAGTCTTACCTTGTCTGTGGTGATTTTAATGTTGACTTGCTTAACCCAGGTGGACCCAAGAAAACCACAGACTTTATAAATACATTTTATAATAGTACATTATTTCCAGTAATAGTAAAGCCAACTAAAATAACAACAGAATCGGCAACATTAATTGATAACATATTAATGAAATTGGTAAAATTGATGGAGGTCTTTTAATAATTGATATTAGTGACCATCTTCCTCTTTTTGCAATTCTCCAAAATGTATTTAGAATACCATGCAATCAGACTAGTTACACAAGAACAGTGAGACATGGAACACCTGAAGCAACTGAGACATTGAAAATGGAATTAAGTAGGCATAACTGGGATGAGATTTATAGGTATGAAAATCCTAATGAAGCATATGAACTCTTTTTAGCAGAATTATTTGATATGTACAATCATTGTTGTCCACTTAAGACAATAATTTGTAAAATCCAGAACGAAGGTTTCTGAAAACGGATACAAAGAATATAATAATAAATTGGTTAATATAATCAGTAATTCTAAGAAAGAATACTATTCAAAATTATTAATGCAACATAGACAAAATATCCAGGGAACATGGAAAATAATGAATAGTTTACAGTGATCCCTCGCTATATCGTGTTTCATCTTTCACGGCTTCTCTGCTTCACGGATTTTTTTTACAGTGCGGATATTTTTACAGTGCATTGTGCTCTGAATCCTGATTGGCTCAGGGGCTTTACTGTTGTCTAGAAATAAAATATTGACGCTGTACTGTATTGGTTTTTCACTTGTCAACAGTTTTCGTTTCTGTACATTCTGCCAACTTTACGTTTGCATTTTTTTCTCTGTGACAAAACCCACAATGTCAGCGCACGGCACAAGAATGGGACCCTTTGGGACCCTTTGATGAGTCGTTCATTGCAGTTCTCAAATATAATCGAAGGTGGCATATCCGTTTATAAAATCTTCTTGCTCAGAAAAGAAAGAGCGCTAACAACGACCCATAACAATGTTCTTCTCTCGGAGAAAGACCCCTGCGCCTTCAGTAGAAACAGACGCTACAGCGGGGCGGAGTCAGGACGAAGAGGCACCGCTGGGACTGTGACATACGCCAGTGACAATGTTTCCAACCTTGTATTACTATATTCAAATACATTTTGGGCTTTAAAACAGGTTTTGATTTTTGGTTTCATTCTATAGGTCAGTATTACATTGTAAAATAATAAAAAAGCTGACCACTTCACGGATTTCACTTTTTCGCATGTTATTTTTGGAACGCAACCCCCGCGATAAACGAGGGATCACTGTACAAGTAAAAGGGGAAGTAAAGATATAGCAGACAACAAATAAGAAAAAAATAAGAAAATCTACATTTAAAAGCACGGACAATTTAAAATCGAACAATAACCCTATTGAGACAGTTTCACGCCATCTCACCTCCAACTGTAAGGAGTTTCAAGCTGCTGGAGGAGAAGGCTCGCTTCCCCCAGTCAGTCCTCACACAAGGGACAGACAAACCAAACAGATCATGCGAGCACAGGGTGCAATGATCCACACAAGTAGGAAGGTGCACAACCACAATATAACGTTATGCACTAAAAGCATCAAATGTGTGACCCTCCTGGCACCCAAAGGGTTAGGGTTAGGCCATACAGCCTTGGTATGGAGTTCACTGTGATGGGTGAGCCTGCCTCAACCCGTTGTGAATCTCAGAGCACAGTGATACACAGTATAGGTATTCATGTGTAGAGCATCGTCATAATCCAACAGAGCTATAAAATAGGACACAATGGGGACATTCCAGTGTTGCAACAAATGGAACAGATTAGGCACAGTATAATAATAAATGGATCACTTAGAAAAACGAAAGAAAACTTATAATCTTAATAATGATGATGATGATAATAATAACACTCTTATTTACAGCTGTCATATGGACAGAAAATATTGCACAGGTATTATTGAGTATAACAGTATTGCACAGGATTATGAAAGCTGACTGACACGTTCAGGATTAACAGTGTTTGTTGTAAAGTCTGACAGCAGCAGAAGGAAAGACCTGTGAAACCTCTCCTTCACACAGCGAGGGTGAATCAGTCTGTCACTGAAGCTGCTCTCCAGAGCGGACAGAGGGTCCTGCAGGGGGCGACACTCATGGTCCAGCATAGATCTGAGTTTAGTCAGGACCCTTCTGTCCCCCACCTCCTGCATCGAGTCCAGAGCACAGCCCAGGACGGAGCTGGACTTCTTGATGACTTTGTCCAGCTTCTTCCTCTCCCTCTCTGATGTTGCTGCTCCAGCAGACCACACCGTACAGGAGGGCTGATGCCACCACCAAGTCGTAGAAGGTCCTCAGGAGTGGCCCTGTCACTCCAAAGGACCGGAGTCTCTCCTCAGGAGGTAGAGTTGACTCTGGCTCTTCCTGTACAGTGCGTCTGTGTGATGAGTCCAGTCCAGTTTGTGGTTCAGATGAACACCCAGGTACTTGTATGAGTCCACTCTCTCAATGTCCCTTCCCTGGAGGTTCACTGGTGAGGGGGCAGTAGAGTGGGGTCTGCGGAAGTCCACCACCATCTCCTTGGTCTTCCCCCGCAATGATGATGAGTTTTTTCTGCTGACACCAGTCCACAAAGTTCTGCGCAAGTCTTCTGTACTCCGCATCGTCTTTACCCATGATGAGTAAGCTGATGGCAGAGTCATCAGAGAACTTCTGCAGGACACAGCTGTCCTTATCGTGTCTGAGGTCTATGGTGTAGAGGGTGAAGAGAAAGGGCGCGAGGACAGTGCCCTGGGGCGCCCCCACAAAAGTAGCCATTCCCAGACGTTTGTGGGCTTCAAGGGTAAAACTAGCTTTATTATGATAGTAAAAACCTAGTTTTATCGTCAATATTTTAACCAAGTTTTGCAAGTGACCTTTAAAAGAAAGATCTTTTTCCAATATCAAACCAAGGTACTTAGGGTTAGGCTTTATAAAGGTAAAAGGTAAAATTTGAAACTAATGCAATGGGGTTTCTCTGAGAAGTCATTATTTGAGGGGTATAATCCTGTACGGCACACGCCCATGCGAGGAGATCATGGTAATAATTTCATTTATATTCAATAATATAAACGAAATGGGGAGGAGGTGGTGAAGGACTTGAGGTGGGGCAAGACCAGGCATCAAAGGATTTCATGAGGCCCCTGCCAGTTTCACACATTGTGAACGATTTAATAGGTATTCGGCAAACCATTTTAAGGCCTGGTCTGAAATGCTGTGCTGCTTCAGGATTCCAACTACCGTATTTTCCGCACTATAAGGCGCACTTAAAAACCTGTATTTTTCTCAAAAAATGACCATGCGCCTTATATATGGATTAATTCTGGTTGTGCTTACTGACCTCGAACCGATTTTATGTGGTACACAGCGCTCAAAAATCCATCAAAATGTTTTTAGCACAACTTTGGTAAACTACAAAGCCGCACCGCTTGCAGCATTACGGTTACCGTAGCCAGGAGCGTCGCGGAGTAATACTGTGCGTCACCATAATATTAGTGTGTGTATAAGGAATTTGAAGGATTTGTGGACGAGGAATAAACTGAAAAAGTGAGTGTAAATATTTTATTTTACGCGTTATAGTGTTAACTGAACAATTTTGAGTTATTGTGAATACGCCAACGTTTGATTTAGCGTATCAGACTGTCAGAACGTGTTTCTATTGAACAAGGTTGGGACTGTTTTGTTTAGCTTAATGCGCCTTATAGTCCGGTGCACCTTTTTATATATGTAAAAAGTTCAAAAATAGACCATTCATTGACAGTGCGCCTTATAATCCAATGCGCCTTATAGGGCAGAAAATACGGTAAAAGCTGAGGATCTACCGTGTCAAAAGCCATAGATAAGTCAATGAAAAGGGTCCAGAACTTGCAAGAAATCATCTAGAACCTTAAGAAGAGCTGGAACCGTATTATGTTTCTCTCTAAAACTGGACTTTTCAAGAATCTTTGCTGCGACACAAAGTTTCAAAAATGGGCCTGGCTCTTCTCGTAATGGTGATTAGCTAAACGGACGCACTTGATCCACAGCTGCAGAATTTCACTTTTCACCCACAATTTCACCCACATTAGATTTTATTTCGAGTTCACCTGGGGAGACATGATATTTCTTTGTGGGAGCTGACATATGAAGGGCTTGGACACTTTGTAAACATGTCTAAAAAAAATAGGAAGCAAAACCACGTAATTGAGGCCAATTAAGTGGCCCGGATTGGTATCACGCTATTGCCCGAGGTGTGAACCCCACAGCTCAGCCGCCACATATTGGAGTTTCCCCCAGTGAGCGAGAGGGTATCTACGGGTTGGGGACTGGTCTCTCACTGTTGTGTCGGCCTACGAGCAGAGTACAGTGCAAGTACCCTGGCTTTTTGGAGTCCTTGGGAGGGGTACTGGACAGTGTACCGACTGGAGACTCAGTTGTTCTATTGGGGACTTCAACGCCCACGTGGGCAACAACAGTGACACCTGGAGAGGGGTGATCAGGAAGAATCAAGAGAGTGCAGAGCTGTCAACTGATCACCACCTGGTGGTGAGTGGGATCCAGTTGGCGGAGGAGGAAACCGGACAGACTTGGCAGGCCCAAGTGCATTGTGAGAGTCTGTTGGGAACGTCTGGCGGAGCCCTATGTGAGCAGAATCACACCTTCGGGAGCACTTCTCCCAGATCCCGGGGGAGATCGGGAACACTAAGACCGAGTGGACCATGTTCTCTACCTTCATTATACATGAGTAATTCTTGTTTTATACTGTACAATTAAATTACATAATTTAACAGGAGAACATTAAATGAATAAATCAATGTGGCTGCTTGGAGCTGTGGTCGCTAGGTCGCAAGTACCTGTCACGGCGGCGAACTTGGTGGTGGACACTGGAAGTAAAGGATGCTCTAAGGCGGAAGAAGGAAGCCTATAGGGCCTTTCTGGCAAGTAGGACTCCTGAGGCAGATGACGGGTATCAGCAGGCTAAGCGTACTGCATCTTGTGCAGGGGCTGGGAGGAGTACTGGAAGGCCGTGGAGGAGGACTATCGATCAGCCTCAAAGAAATTCTGACAAACCTCTGGAGGGGAAAGTAGTTCTTCAGCAACACCGTTTATGGTGCGGGTGGAGACCTGTTGACCTCAACTGGGGATTTCGTCGGCCGATGGAAGGAATACTTTGACTACCTCCTCAATCCCGCTGTCATGTCTTCCGAAGAGGAAGCAGGGACTGAGAATTCGGAGGCTGACTCATCTATCACCCAAGCTGAGTTCACTGAGGTTGTTCGCAAACTCCTCTGTGGCAGAGCTCCGAGAGTGTATGAGATTCGTTCTGAGTACCTTAATACTCTGGATATTCTGGATGCAACATCGCGTGGCGGTCGGAGACAGTGCCTCAGGACTGGCAGACCGAGGTGGTGGTCCCTCTTTTCAAGAAGGGGGACCCGAGAGTGTGTTCCAACTACAGAGGGATCACACTTCTCAGCCTCCCTGATAAGGGAGTGTTAGGGCAATCCTACCCTAACCCTAACCCTTGGATTCAAGAGGAGCAGTGTGTTTTTTTTTTTCCTCGTCGTGAAACGCTGGACCAGCTCTATCAAGCTCTAAACTCTCCATCGAGTGCTTGAGGGTTCTTGGGAGTTCGCCCATCCAAGCCACATGTGTTTTGTCGATCAGGAGAAGGCGTTCGACCGTGTCCCTTGTGGTGTCCTTTTGGGGGGTGCTCCGAGAGTATGGGGTCCAGGGCCCTTTGCTTGGGCTGTCCAGTCCCTGTATGACCTGTATGCAGGAGCTGTGTTCGCATTGCCGGCAGTAAGTCAGACCTGTTCTCAGTGCATGTTTGACTCTGCCATGGCTGCCCTTTGTCACCGGTTCTGTTCATTGTTTTTATGGACGGAATTTGTAGTTGCAGTCAGGGGTCGGAGGGTGTCTGGTTTGGGGACCATGGGATCTCATTGCTGCTGTTTGCAGCTGATGTTGTCCTGATAGCTCCATCAGACCAGGACCTCCAACATGCACTGGGACGGTTCGCAGGTGGCTTTCCCCCTCCAGGTGGGTGGAGAGTCCTTGCCCCAAGTGGAGGAGTTCAAATATCTCGAGGTCTTGTTCGCGAGTGAGGGAAGGATGGAGTGTGAGATAGACAGGCAAATCAGTCCAGCGTCTGCAGTGATGCGGTCACTGTAGCACGGGAGAAGCTTCGAGAACTGCTGCTCCTTCATGTCGAGGTGAGCATGCTGATGTGGCTCGAGCATCTGTTCCGGATGCCTCCTGGACACCTCCCTGGGGAGGGGATGTCCCACCGGTAAGAGACCTCGGGGAAGAGCCCTCGGTGAAGACCCAGGACACGCTGGAGGAAGTATGTCTCCCGGCTGGCCTGGGAACGCCTCGGGATCCCCCCGGAGGAGCAGGAGGAAGTCTCTGTGGAGAGAGAAGTCTGGGAGTCCCTTTTAGACTACTGCCCCTTCGGCCCCGGATAAGTGGAAGAAGATGAATTTATGGACATTTTGTTGTCCAGACTTTAAATCTTGAATCTGTGCTGGTAGGTGAGACATTTTGACCATAAGCCAACCAGTTTAAGATTTTAACATCTTTAGTTTTGTATGTTTTTATTAGCACATTTTACCCACGGTTCTCCACTTCTTCCAAATGACTGTTTGTCATCTGCCAGTAAGGCCTGTACAAGAGCGCCCGGCACAACACAATTCTCAATATTTTTCCATTGAGCTTCGTATTCTGGGTCACACCAGTACAGCAATGCTCTGATTTGAACTGAAATAAAGGGTCATTAAGCAGGCTGGCATTGAACCTCCAAAGTGTGTTTATTTGTCTTTCCTCCAAGTCTACAGTAATGTAGATAGGAGCATGGTCACTTACGTCTATTGTGCCTCTGTAGTTTTAGATCTGTCTTTATTGAAGAGAAAGAAATTGTCTATTCTGGAATAGATTGTATGTGGATTAGACAAATGTGTATATTGGCGTGCCCTAGGGTTCATCTCCCTCCAGATTTCAATCAGTCCTATATGCTTCATTCATTTATGGAACTTCTTGTTCATTGTTTTTCCCAAAAAAATCCCTGGTCGAGCATACACATTCAGTAGAGTAAAAAGCTTTCCATCAATGGCTCTTTTAACCAGTACATATCTGCCCTCTTTGTTTAAACATCTTAAACCTTGTTCAAAAGCTATTCGGTTTGAAATCAACACTGCAACTCCTCTTCTGTGACCGCCTCTGTATGATGAATAGTACAATTTTTTTGTTAGGTTTTTAATGTTTAGTGTTATTTAAAACTGTCTCTTGTAATTGTGTAATCTGCTCTTTAAGTCTGTTCTTTTTTCTTTTTGTTAAAATTTTGATTGTTTGGGTTCAGTAT